>JAHWFP010058426.1:79944-107181 GCA_023313725.1 Lithobius niger
CCCCCCCCCCCCCCGATTTAAGCTTAATGCACGTTTCACGACATATTTGATTTTAAAAAAATAAACAAACGTGGGTTGTAGCATCAAACTTATGCAAATGTTGCTCTACTTTTGTGCATTGTTTAGTATTCCAATTTTACCATTTCACTGATTGTTTGTTGCACTACTTTGGAGTTTGCAACACAAGGACTAAATTACCTTATAATTTTAGTGCCTTTTTCATATTAAAACAATACCGGTATTTTACCAATGCACTGTGTTTGGTACCGGTGTATTTTTGGTACCGCGGTACACCGTGAGAACCGGATTACCACCCAACAGCACTTGACACCAAGCATTTCTTGTCGCTTTCATATCGTAAAAAAGTAATTCTGCTGTTTTCTCTGAAGAACTATGTAGTAACTTGTTTCGCATATTACATCAGTGTGCACTTAGGAAACATTAGATGCCCAGATGTGCTCAGTCTCAGTACTCCCAGCTGCCAACAGAATGTAGTTGTATTTTTATACATCTAATTCAAAAGTGTCAGTTAAAATTGGTTGGTTAATGAGCAAGGTTGTAAAATTAAAGCCCTTGCTACCAGTCATTTTATTTTATTTTCATTTCATTGAACTGGCCACATTTATTTGACACTAGTATTGAATGTTTTTATTTTTAGTTTTTTCCAAGTAACTTCCTAGTGGTTTGAGGCTTCAAATTCGCACCACTGAAACGCTTGTTTTGAGCCAGTTATAATGGTATATTGGAATATCAAAATTGGTCAATATTTGGAAAAAAATGAATTTTAGGGGTTGACCAAGATTCAGATCATTATTTTTTACCCTCACGCGCCCGTAAACCAAATGTGTAACTTTGCATGGCCTAAAAAAATTAATGGGCAAATGGTGTACTGGAACATCAAAATAGGTAAACTTGTGGGAAAATAATTACAAAAAATAACATTTTGCAAAAATAATGTTATTTCGGTCATTTTGCTGAAGAATTTCCCAATGGTTAGAGTTAGACGCTTGAAATTTGCATCATTGAAAATCTTGATTCTAATTGGTTAAAACTGTATACAGTAGAACCTCGACTATCCAAACTAATTGGGCCCAAGGGTGTTCGGATAATCCAAATTACATGCAAAATAAAAGAAGAAAACTCTTTTCTTTACTTAGTGTTAGTGTTTGTCAACTATGCTTGATCACGTAAGACTACTGAAAAGAAAATTCTGAATGAAATGATTCCAAGAATATAAATTCACAAAGACAATGCTTATTACGTCTCTATAAAGTGGTAAATTTCTGAAAGAATGGGAGTTCGGATAATCAGGGTATTCTGATAAATTGAGGTTCTACTGTGTTGGAATATCAATAGTCAAAAATTGGCGAAAAGTATGATTTTTAGCGGTTGGACCAAGATTCAAATAAAAATGCATTACCCGCGTCTTTTACGGCACCCACATGCGCCTGTAAACCAAACGTTCAACTTTGGGTAGCTTTTTCACTAGCGTCAGTACCGATAACGATGCCAATCCTCACCTTTCAATCTTCCATTCAAGATAGACGTACTGTAGCAATCATAAGACTACATTCGGTATGCTACACCAAATTTATTTTTCTGAAGCTTTTTTTAAAGGCACAGAATTTAAAATGGATGAGAACGAAACAATTTTCACTAATTTAACATTAGTGTATTAACTAGGAAATCGGAACAAACAAGAGTAATGCAAATTATATAACTAAATTTTGTGTCGACATGGTCATATTTAATTTTGCACACTTTGTATTTACACAATCAGCTATTTAATTTATGGCATAGTTTAAAATTTTTTTTTGATCCACATATCCGCTTTACCTGTGATGGAGGCAAAGTTGTTTCTGTATCCAGGCCAAATCCGTATGTGGGTGGAAGCTCTTGACCATCCTGAAATTTAATTAGGAAGAAAAAAATTCATGAATACTTTAAAACCCAATATTTAACATAGTGGTTTACATGTATTTCCCGTGGTGAGAAATTATTAATTTGAAACATTTTTTTCACACGGTTAAAAAGGGTTTGTTTACCCGTGAATTTCATGAATCCAGTTGATTCATATGTACAGTTGAGGTAGAGTGCAGGAAACAGCAGCGAAACCAACAGTCGGAAGGTATGAATCAACTGGTTCATGAAAATTCTCTAACGGTAATTATTCTGACAGTTCATCTCAAATTTTGCTAAAGTTTGTTTCGTTTTCGTTTTGTAAATTTCGTTTAAAGATCAGTGGAGTCGTGAGCCTAATAAATACGGAAGGCCTCGACAGGTCGGAACACTAAATTCAAATGGTAATAAGCATGGTGACAATGTAGAAAGAAGCTTTTCAACGAGTAGTAGTGCCTGATGAAGACAGGCGAAAATTCGCAAGAATACTAGTAAACTGAATTCCTCTTCTGAATTTGTGCATATTCCTTCCTGAACTTTTAGCGACCTCTTTAACTGTGTGGAAAATGTCTCAAATTCATAATTTAACACCATCTAACTTATAATTAGTTTGAAGTTACACATTTGTAGCATTAAAATAAATTCAAATCTAATTAGATATTATTTTTTTTAAACTTAAAACATTACATCCATTCATAGGTTTAGAAGTGTGGGTGGCATGTCATTGTCAGGAATGCAGATTTTACTACGCTGCACAAAACACCGCATGGTGCAGTAGTATTAGACCCAATTATAGTTACTCTCAATCAAAACTAAAGTGCTACGCCAACTTTGACCGAATTGATTATTGATGGCTTGTTTGATGCTTTTTTTTTTATATACTACCGGTTAGAAGCGCTGGGCGCTTAGCAAATTTGAGCGGAGGGCGCTGTACCAGGAGCTAAAAAATTAATACCAGTTGCTGTTGGCCTGCCAATACATTTATTTAGGTAAAATAAAAGCTAGTTTGCTTTTTAGTACTGTGTACTACCTTTATACTGCATACTTTTTAGTACGTTTAACGATTGGTACCATAAATTCCCAGCAGTACACACTGCTCGTCGGTGAAAAACACCATTGCCTAGCGCATGCTAAAGCAGCTAATCGGTTAACCGCGCTCCAGGCACTCTTCTGTGTGCGAAAACAGGGATTTAACTGGAGCAGAGTAAGCGATCAACGATGCGATCATGAAGGAAGAAAAACGCGACGCGAAGAATGAAATTTGCTGCTATTAATTGAAAGTTGAGTTTTAATTCGATATTAACAATTAAAACAACTGAAATATTGACGAGCTATAAGTATTCATGCATGTCGAAAAGTGGGAAAATTACGACGTTTAACTCGTTTTTTACGTGATGTATCACTGCTGCACGAGTTAGGTAGGTGAATATTTAAGACGTATTGAGAAAAGGGCCTTTTTTATTTTAGCGTGCGAATAACTTATAACCCGCAAGCCAGATTTTTAATTTTTTTTTAATTTTGCGTACCAATATTTATGTAGTCTCTTGTAAATGGGGACAAAATGAAAAGTGCCAACATTTTTGCAGGGGCGCTTCTAACTGGGTAGGCGCTTAGGTATAACCGGGAAATATGGTACTTTAGACATTGTTTGGAAATTTAACCCTTTAAGGACGGGTGCGCCTGAATGTGCCCGCTGTATAATCATTGTTTACACCTCGCTCAAGTCATATCGAAAACTTCCAGCTAATTACAGTAAAATTTAAACTGGGGTATGAAAGCCAAATCATTAAGGATAAAAATGACACAGGTTTCATTCCCTTGCCTCAACTGGGTGAGAAGCTGCGATTTTTTTTCTACAGGTCAGTTATAAGTTCTTAGCGCGCACGCAGTCCTTAAAGGGTTAAACTCTCAACATCAACTTTGAAAAGCTGTTATTTAACACCAATGGAACTAAGACTTGATAACGATGTGGCCCACAGCTCGTCTTGGAAGGGTAGAGACGACAACTAACAAATTTTAGTACGAGGTTGGCCCCATTGTGTTTATTCGTTTAATACATATTCTACCAACCACAGGAGTACAGCAGAAATATGATCGAGTATTTCCTGTTTTGAATTTGAGCATTACTTGTATGAATTTGCACTTACGAAAATCAAAGTAATACAATGGTTAGCTTCCTTGCCAGAAATTACTAAAACTCACTCCCCAATTCTCAATAAGATTATGGAAAAAACTAGAGGAAGCCCGTGCCATGCACGGGGCCGGTCATAAATTAAGTTTACGGACACATTTCCCGGGACACTTTCCCGGCACTGTTCCGCCGACTTGTAGGATTGATCGCCTACTCATGCCTGCCTCCTCTTTCAGGTAGAATGGAGAGCGCATTTGCAATGCGGGCGTGAGGAGAGGAGAAGGGATTGTTCGGCCCGACGACTTGTCAGATTGAACCTTTATTGAGTTGATCGACCACTCACGCCTGGCTCCTGTTTCCATGCACGTAGAGTGGGAGAATGCATTTTCAATGCGGGAGTGAGGAGGGGAGAAGTGGTTTTCCTTTTAAGCCTTCCCTTTTGCTTTAGCCTTCTCTTTTGCTTTGGCCTTCCTTTTAGCCTGCATCCATGATTATATGTAGATAATAATCACTCGTGCCGTATTAAAAATTACTAATATAAATCAAGCTTTACGCAGCCAGCACATATTTATTCTGAAGTAAAACAAACCGTTTAACTAGGAACCACATTACACAGGCTTACACGTCAACTTATTTTAAATCTAAGATTGGCCAACAGTTCTAAATCCTAGGACATACAAAATTCCGATTGGTTCATCAACCATTAAACAGCTTACTAGCAAAATCGTGGATTTTGAACAATTGCAGGCTGTTTACTAAAATCGGAATTTTACTATTCTAAAATTAGTTTTTAATATCCTAAAATCCTTTCCTTTACTACTATCTTAAACTGCTTTTAATGCTATGAAATTACCCAAACTTAAACACCATTTAAATGTAAACAAGTTTTGCTTGGCTTTCCCACCAGATGGCTTTACTCATGCTATCCTCATAGCTGGAGCCGCCATATTGCCCACTACCGCTTTACTTGAACCCCTCCTCAGATTCAGAGAGATCGACTGATACTGTGAATTCTAGACGTTGCAACGACTCGCGAATGACAGCCAAAGTTTCCATCTTGAAATGCTGTTCGATTAGAAAACTGTTCAACTTGTGTAAATTGCAGATAGGTGTATTCCACAGCTTTTCTTCGGAATGACCCTTACCGGACTGTAGATACCGCGTGTCCACGGGGGAATGACAAATTGACCCTTTACCTCGCTTTCTAATGCCTGAGCCTCGGCCGCACCCAATGTTCTACTTGGGGAATTTGAGACAATGCCAGGTACGATGCGAACGGTGGGACGTAGCCATTTTCTACAATCGTTAGCACGTATATGGGTAAGTTGTGATCTTTGACCAGGCCCCGACATGGTGCCGAAGCCAAACCCCCTCACCTGCCGATTAATGGGGACAAGTTTGACCATGTAGAGTCATGTACGTGGATTGCCAGTTCTGCGACCTCGGCCGCGAAAATTTACTTTACCGAGAGGCTTGGTTTCCGCACCTGCAAAAGGAGCTTGGAAGCCCATCTTATCCAGACTGTCGCGTTGTAGTATGGTTCTGATGAAAACTTCTTATTTTTACCTTTGTTCTTCAAATCCCGCTGCGAGTTCCAATGAACCGCCGAAGCAGTCTCAAACCTCCCTTGCCTAAATAATCTGGCAGCATATCTAGACACAAGTCATTCTTGACTATAATGCGATAATGGGTGGAGTCGATCTTCAAGAACAACTTGCCAAATACGCCTTCAGACATCGTACACTAAAATGGTGGAAAAAGGTGTTTTTTTTTATCTCCTGTAGCCTTGAATAACGCCTATATTTTGCACCGCAAGTTGGCTACGACTCCATTACGCCATCGTAAGTTTATACTAGCTGCGGCACGAACCTCTTGCGAGAGTTCGTCGTTCAGGTCTCCAGTTGCAAGGCTAACAACTGGAGAGACTCTGGATAGGCTTGTTGGTCGACATTTTATAAGCATTATTCCACAAACAAAGAAAACCAAGAATCCCCAGTGCTACTGTGAGGTTTGCAATGTCAAAACTGGAAAAAGGAAAGTGGTCGGGCAAAAGAGGCGAGAAAGCAGGTACGAGTGCATAGACTAATGTTGGACTCCATCTGGAACACTGTTTCAAGATTTATCACACACAGAAAGAATATAAAGAAAGCCTATTACGACTTGCACCACAGACACCAAGTGTAAGGTAGGAAAGCACCCTTTTTGCTGCACCTAGCAGCTGCCCCTTTATTAGGCTAAATTTAATTGTATAATTTTTTTTTTAATTTCAGCAAAAAACAAATACAGAAGCATTGTCAAACATACTAACATGTATTTTACAAAATATCTCACACTTGGTACCATGTTTGAAGTGTAACACATTTTAGGCAGTTGGCAAAAAAAGTAAAAAATGATCAGTTTCAGGTGCAAAATTAGCATTTTAAGCTCAAGAGTGCAAAGGGTTAAAGCTAACAAAAATTTGTCAAGGAAAGCTACGTAAAATTAATTGCAAAATAGATGTTATGATTTACGTCCAAAAACTATGCTCTACCGACTGTATGTACTGCCGAACAGAACTCCGTGGTATAGCAACTTCTTCGGTAATGTTGCTTCGTAGTCATTGTAGCATGTTAACGATCCTAGGTATATCCTGGCAAAATTGTTCCTCTCCATCCGGCGATAACGTTAATTCAACCATTTCCATTATTAGTGGCTTCTTATTTTTAACAGGTTCATGGCAGATAAAATAAGCATTTTTTTTTTAAGTTTTGTGCAGGTCCACAAAATTGCATTCCCAGAAAAAAAATTTCAAAAGGGGAGGGGGGGGGGGGTAAGGTCAGTGTGACATTCTTATTCAGGGGGGTAAGAGTAGGCATGACCAAATGTGACATGGGGGACAAAATTGGCCAAAAAAAGCGTAACATACTTTATTAATGGTCCCAAGCGAGCTGTGTGAGTAGTTCAGGAAAAAATGGAGAACCGGTCCAGCAAATTCTGGGAGCCACGATCAACCGCCAATTTTGTATAACACAAGAATACAAACACGACAAATGTGTGCAATGCCTGAAGAAGATAGTCGGCTGAGACTGTACATCACCAGCAAGTATTGACTATTGAAAATACGCTCAAGATATCGTTATATCTATGTACTTTTGAAATTTTCCGTAATGGCTTGTGATTTTTCAACAGACACCTTAACATTTTTAAATAGTTCTTCATATTTAGTTAAAACCTTTTAACGAAAATGCATTATAAAGAGGTAAAAATAGTATCCTGAGAGTTCGTTACATAAGAGTTATAACTGTACCACACAACTAACATAAATTTTCGAAATGAACATAAATGTACTCACTAAACGCACAATCTTCGGGAATCTTTGACGAACGGCACTGAAGAAAATAAGATGTTAAGTACAGTCTGGACAGGTTGGCTCAGCATCCGACCAGCTGTATGTAGTTCTCATACACGCATCTGTAAGACTTGCTCAAAAGTAAACTTGACATACACAAGTGCACAACAAAATAATTTAAAGGCAACTTGAAAAAAAATGCAGTCTTACAATGGGTGTACAGAAATTAACTGTCAGAAATACGCTTATAATGTATTTGTTGTTAATGATATATAAGTGTATTTTTGACAGTTAATTTAAAGGCATCAGACCCCGAGGTGTACCAATTTATCAGGTTTTCAAGATACGTAACGTATGCCATATATGGCAAGTAACTTTTCTAGGAGACTTTCGGACGATGCTGATGCTCAGTATGGTGGCTAGTTAATGTAAAGAAAAGAAATTAAAAGGAAGTGGGATAAGAATTAGCACCCTCCCCCCCAAAAAAAATTAATAAATTTTCAGATGACAGCAAACTAAGCAAACACAATAAATATGCAGACAACACGTTAAATGCCCATGTAGCTGGTTTTCTCATTGTTAGCAGTGCAGGAAAAATTCTTGCCATATTACTAAGTTAAGTACCGTAAATCGCGTATTAAATGCCCAGTTAATTCTAATGTCCCGCCCCCTAAAATGCTTGAAGGTACAATTTTTGAAATACTTTTAACGGCCACCTCTTAAAAATCGTCAGTTTTCTGTGGCAAAATTAACTAAGATTTTCTTACATTCTAACGAAATCAAAGTTTCATCCCTGTAAATCTTCATTTTTCTGCAGCAAAATTAACTAAAATCTTCATATATTTAATAAAATTAACTTTTAACCCAACACGATTCACGGGACTGTTTATAATCATGGAAAAGTCGGCGGTATTCGGCCTGTGCAATCGATCATTGGTCGCGTGATCTGGATTCTGTCTAGCAAAAACGCAATGCCTTTATTTTATTCTCATTTATTCACAAATTTAGTTTATTACATTGTCCTGTTAGAAAGGTCCGGCATGGACTGCTCTCTCTCCAAGAAGAGTAGAAAACGGTGCCGACTTGAAAACTTCCAAAAAAATTACAGCCACACACACGCTTCCTGATCGTGAATCGCTTTGCCTGTTTTGATCTAAGAAATTAGTTTTAACTTGAATTATGTTAGATATTGAAAGGAGGACTATCTATAAAACTAAATTTGTGAATAAACGAACATAAAGGCAATCCTTTTTACTAGATAATCTAGATTATGTACGTTAATGATTGAATGGCACAAATGCACAGAGTTCTAGATTAATCAACACTCGTGTTACCGAAAGTTTGGATGGGGAGAAATTAGTTCTAGCTGCAAATTACGTTGAATTTTGGAGGATACCATAAAATAACCTATATTTGTGAATAAATGAGAACTAAGACATTGCGTTAATGCTAGATTGAATTCAGATTACCCGAATCACGTACACGAATTGGGGCTGGCACTATCCGGTTTTTTTGGTACCCGTTTAACCGGTTTTTATTTCGATCGGTTACAAAAAAACCGTTTTGCCGTCTTCAGCAAAAAATGCAGCCAAAAAACTTTCACACCCGTGTACACATACATTAATAATAAACAAGCTGAAAAAAATATGACTTAGGCCTTGGGAAGACAAGCACAATTAGTGACTACATTTTGCATTTTGGGATTTAAACTGGACGAAAGTTAACGTTGAAGAATTTAAGTATTTACTTTATTTAGCGTTTAAATTAATTTTGTTTCTAGTTTCTACAAGATACCTTAGTCCTATTTACGACAACGTAAACTAAAAACAAAATATTCAAATTTAACGTTTTCGTTAATGTTCCGTTCATTTCAAATTATGAGCCCGCAGCAAACATTTTCGGATATAGGTTTTGTAATCCGTGTAACCGAACGTGGAAAGGTTTCCAGTTAACCGTGTAACCGATCCCAGCCCTAACACGAATGATTGCATTATCACCGATTTGTCCGTGATAGAAAACTCCCTACCTGGACAGAAGTTAGTTTAAAAAATGGACATACTTGTTTTAACTCCCCCCACCAATCCAATTTTAGACAAATTAATTTTACAAGCCCATGGGCATTTCATACATGATCTACGGTAAACCTTCCTGTGAAAACAAAAATTAGCAGCTCCATTTAATGATCAAGTAGTTTTGTTTTTACTAGGATTTGAAGGACAAATCCAATCTCTGCCTCAAATTAGCCGTATTGTCCTCCAAGTTAGACCAATAAGAAATAATGTACAGAAAGAGGATAAATGGCCCATAATGGGTCACTAAGTATAGGTTGAAGTCATGTTACGTATACTGTTACAGAAAAATGCAACCATCGCCAGCGCTCTTACGCTACTGGCTTACTCTTGGCTATTTTCTGAGATGTGGATTGGTTGAATAAATTGGTGCACGATCAGAATCAGAAGCATTGTATTCGTTAAAACATACAAAGAATTATGCCAAATATTACGACTGAAAATGCTGATAAGAACAATACTTGTATCTTTTTATTATATTGTCCCAGCTTCCAATCTTTGTTTTTGAAATTTTTCAAATTTCTTAAAAGGTACCCGAACCTAAATTTACACCATGTGAACTGAAAACTGTAATCGATAACACTGTGGCTTACAGAAAACGATGCATTGTTATATGTATAACAATTCAGATATGTGACATTAGACTACCTACTGGGGATCAATTTGTTAGATGCATGTACACAAAGTTTAAAGCCCAATCTTGGACATATTATAATAAACAACCCTTGTAGCAGGCTTTGATTAAAGTTTAAAGATTCAGAAAAAAAAAACAAGTGATGAGTGAATGTTGAGATCAAAGATTCGAAATGTAGGTGTCGTCAACACTTACCAAGTAAGTATAACACGGCCAAAAACTAAGGCAAACGTACCATCAAATTTCCATTTTATAAACTATACGTAACAACCTTGCGGATGCCTTTTTGCTGTCTAAATTCCTATACTTGAGTTGGTCACCAGTTGCTGAATTTGGGCCACCATTCATTTATTAACTGTTGGAAAAATGCTTTTCTTGGTAAGTTTAACTATTTATATGAACACTTTACCTTGCCAATCAAACCTATAATATAAAAACTATACCAGCCTCGTAGATGTTTTTCATACCAATAGCAAAAAAATGCTAAAATTTATTTTAAAATTCTTTTCAAATTGAAAAAATAAAGCTCCATTTTGCCAATTATGAATTTTAATTAAGTGCAATGAACTTTTACCACTAAAAAAAAAAAAAAAAGCCAGCAGACGATGCCATAAACGATGTCCGACACATGACGTCGTACAGAAGTGTTGCAGCTGTACACGCAAATACCTTCCACCAACCTTTCTTCCTGCTCGAAATGGTTTGAAGACTATGATTTTCACATCGTGTAGAAGCAGCCATCCAAGCAGCTCACCAACAGTTGACGAGCATCCGGAACGGAAAATGTTTTCAAAATCTTCAGGAAGGAAACTGCGGTTCGAGACAGGAAGTTTCGGTCAAGTGTTCGGTACAAAAACAGGCAATCTGGATCCCCGCCATCACCCACCACCATTGAAGACAACACAACATGGAGTTGGCAGCAACTTCTGATAAACATCATATTGTGAACGGACTAGGCACAAGCACAGTTTATAAAGTTTTGATGTTGGGCTGGTCGGCAGCAGGAAACAAACTGATTTTTAAATTTTTTATTGTGAAAGCCATTCTCCTTATAGGCAAAAATTTTCAATAGATTTTTAAAAACTGTAGTGGCGTAGTACAAGGAAGATAACCCACAAGGTGAAATACGGTGACAAAAAAGCTGAAGAAATTTACCACTATACATTGTAGAAATAAAAGAAAGGTTTGAAAGTCTATGTTAAAAATGAATGATTAGCCCGAACAGCTCGAAGCCAAACAATTCGTATTAATATGAACTGCTAATGCCAGTTCGTACAAACATACCCCCCCCCCAATTGAAAATTTTAAAAAAGTTGAAAGAAAAATCCACTGCAGAGTAAATTTGGAATATCCTGAGAAAAAAAAGGTAATAAAAGCCACTGCAGTACAAATTCGGAGAAAAAAAATATTCTTTTACTCAGCACAATGACAAAAATAGAAACTGTCACTGCACTAAAAATTTGGAAAAGCGCGAACCAGAAAGAATATAGAATGAGGGCATTTTACATCCCTTAAGGCAGAAGAGACATTGGGCAAAAATGTATAGGATATAAAATGAAAACTGGATGGTACTGGTACCATCTGTTCAGTGAATTGGAGCCATAGAGTATCTATCTCTGTAGCACCATTATTACCGTGCGTATCAAGTTCTTAAATCGTCTGGATAAAACAACACCGTACTAAATTCTACTTGAAACAATTTTGAAAACTTGTGGTCGTGAGAAATGAAAAGTTGTGCAATATGCAAAAATCAATTTTTGTACAAAAATTGTCTTTGTGTCAACAAGCGCTTTTCACGAGTCAAAAACAAACAAAAAAAATGCAGTAAAAAACAGAATAATTTTGAAAACCAATTCAGCTATCAAACGTGAAGCTATCAGGTATAGTGAAGTTTTATTTTTATTGACTAGTCATGGCAAACTGGCCCAGCAGGGAATCTAACCGCCAGTCTTCTGGTTCTCAATGTTCTAACCACATGGTCATAATTGCCCATCAATGTGCCGCCAGACAGTGTGAACAGGCAACATGTAGTGCCAATCTTACAGTCCAAAGGTTACGCAGTTTCAATGCCCGAAAATCTGATGCAATGCGAACAATTACAAGCAACCAATTCTTTAATCCTAAGTTAGACATGGTGTTATAAGTATATTAACCTAGTACGCCAACTGCTACTTGATCATTTAATTAGACAAACTTTTCTTTTCGCAAAGGTGAACAATTTGGTCGTGGATGGTAAGAAACAATTTTTTTCACTAGCAATGGTGACTTACTTACATCACTGCAAACAACAATCGGGAAAAAGTATGGCTTCCAAGAGAAAAGGTAAATCATTCATTAAACTCTCATGGTAAAACCTAGTGTACAAGTTGCTTACAATAAGCAGATAAAATATTCTCATGCATGCTTACGAAAAGGGACAAGTGAACTTTTTAGGATTTTTGCTTATCAAGATGTTTTTAAGAAACGTTCTCATTTTCAGTTGTAAAGAAAATTATATACTGTGCCTTGAGGTTTGTCGTCAGCGGGTCATTACTTTTTAGCTTCAAGTTTTAAAGTAACGTTCATTAATTAGGACTGGCCCAATTACAAGCGTTTGATTGCCTAGTTTTTTTTTGAGAACTTTGCCAAACCCTTCAAGGCAGCCCCCCACCCCTTCCCCTTTTGTTTTTTCATTTTTTCAGTGAAAATTTCTATTTCTTCACAATTACGCATCACGTTAGAAATTAAGTTATACCTTTTGAACTATAATGCACCATAGCAAGTTTTTTTTTTTAATTCTAAAATGTCCAGGCTTAGGACCATGACCTCAAAAATATAACTGCTTAATAATTACATTTCAGTGATTTGAAATGCGAGATCTTCAAGACGCATAAAAAATGTCTATGTTTTGTGTTTTATGGAGACACGTATAAAACCATAAGTGTGTTGGAAAGGGTTACGTAATAGCACTCGTGCATAACAGGGTGCACGAAAGATGCATGTCTACCTGCACAATTGTATGCAACTCGGCCAAACAAGTAATAAATGTGTTAGGCGTTAGCATAATGAGTGTGTTTTATTAACAATCCTACTTCTTACATCAACAATTTGTAGAGAAACACCGGATAACTGTTCATGCAGTCTGGCGATGGGCAGGCCCTAGTACATTAGAAGGAACATACAAGTCTGCCTGCAGGTTAACACTTGCATCGCAAAACCTCTTATTCCATCTCTACAGACATGCACTGAAGAGATTGCCTTACTTACTGATACCCAGAAGATAAGCACCGAGACAATGCCCGCTGATTATATACATCTCCTACCTTACATACGCCGTGTGATCAGTGAAATGGTCGCACACTGGATTTTGGTCAAGAACCAGTTCTTCTAGCGGCAGATCTTTGACGTAATCCAATTCTTCGATTCTGCGAAGCTGTTAATAAGACCAGGAAAAGTATACTATGAATGATGCAGCATCAGTTATAATAGAACGACAATGTTCTAAACGTTGATTAACCGAACAGCTGATAAAAAAATGAATAAATTAAAAAGGTCTTAAAATTTTGTTTCATATCTGTACAGGGTGGGCCACAAAAAAACTGACGACCCACAATTTCTACGTCCAATTTTTCTAGTTGGCAACCCTCAGAACCAGGAGAGGACAGAATTTTCCTGTTTCATTAGATTTGATTTGTCCTCTCCTGGTTCTGTGGGGCGCTAACTAGAAAATTTTGACTTAAAAAATTTTGGGTCGTCAATTTTTAGTGGACCACCCTGTGTATTCATTATGCTTGCAACGAACCATAGGAGAGGGTCGACAGACAGGAAAGCAGACATTGTGACAACTAATCCAAACGCGGCAACCGAACATTTTTTAAGTCCAACTTTTCTAGTTAGCATCCCTCAGAACCAGGAATGGGCAGGAATCTTCAAGTCTCATTAGGTTTGATTTCTGTTTACTCATGGTTTTGAGGGGTGCTAACTAGTAAAGTTGGACTTAGAAAATGTCGAGTAGTCAGTTTTTTGTGGACCACCCTGTATATTGGCGTGGTAACAATGAAAAAGGGGCAAGCGTGTCCATTCTTTGACAATGAAAAAAGCGAGCAGCCGCAATGTTAAGGGTAATGTTGAGTAATAATAACAATTAATTACAAACAAAATATTACGATATGTATTGTTGACGGAAAACTCTGGGAAATGTGGCATGAACACGAAAGCAAAACGTGTCCCTAATTTTTTTAAGACAATCTCAGCGGTAACCCATACAAACCCAAAAATGTCAGGTGCATTTGTATGGAAATCTAAATTTGTCTTTTTTTAATATCAGTATTGGATCGGATCGGTAACAGCCAAATCTGCCGATCCATAATCTCAGTACAATGTCCTGTTTACTCAAATGTTTTGCCTAGCTAACTGCCACCATGTTGAGCGCTTGAATCTCATTGCATCTTTTTCCCGGAAGCAAGAGCAATGAGGAAAACAGTCTTTCTGGTCAGAAATCCCAATGAATCCTGACCAAGTGGTTCGTAGGGGTCTTTTGCCACAAGAAGGTCCCATTGCAGAAAGAGTTTACTGGTGACCGTCCGTTCAACTCTGAAAGCTTTGATGAGTTGAGAAATCCTGAAAGTCTTCAAGAACTGAAATGTGGTCTGCGACCTTGAAGACAGAAATGATGACGGAACGAAACACTTTAATCGCAGATATGTTCATCCTAGATGTAAACAAGCTGAAAGAATGCCTTTTACGTGTGCCAACTTTACATTTGCTATGGAGTTTCAAACTAACAAAGGATATAGAATCTTCAATCGCCGCATTTCCGTCTTCCACGTGAAGTACGTAAACCGGGCAAGGGTGGAGGCAAAAATTACAGCTACGACGTTTTTCGGCATAATGAATGTCGATCCCCTGGATTTTTCAGTGTTTACCAAGAAGTTATTTTTAAACTTTCCATCATGATAATTCTTACAAAACAACTGAGCAAAAAAAGTACACCATCCAACCAGAGTCCTGCCTAAACGAAAAGTTAAAGTTAGTTGCTAGACCAACAATGGTGGGGAGCCAAGTAGGCATTTATTTGTTTATTGTTGGGCATGAGCATTAAATTGAATGATTTAACCCTTTTAGGTCCAAACGACGATATCGCCACATCAAAACTGTCTAAAACCGTGATATATCGTTCTCTCAGTTCGAAGACCCATTGCAAAAAAAAAAAATAGGTATAATTCTGATTCTTAAAATGGATTTAAGACTTTTCAAAACACACACTTTCAAAACTGGAGACACTAACTTATCTGCAAATTTTCAAAACCTGAGCAGTTTTCTTCATCAGGCACAATAAGGGTGGATTTTGTTAACTCTGGTTGCATGTAAAAAGATGTTGCCAGAGCTCACAAAAACAACTCTTATTGTGTCTGATGAAAATAACTGCTCAGTTATACAAAAGTTGCAGATATGCGAGTGGCTCCAGTTTTGAAAGTCTGCATTTAAAAAAGGTTTATACCCATTTTACGACGAGTGAATTTCATAGTATTGCCAGAAACAGTTTGTTTGGACGGATAATTCTGATTGAATTAGGTATTTTAGAATGCGTATTTGGGGTTTATTTAACCCTTTGCGCGCCGAACCCATAAATTTAACTGGAAGGCATGCCAGATATCGCACGCCAGACCCGTAGAATTTACGGGAGCCACTTTATCGAGCTGTACATCAGTCCACATGGTGCATTAGTTGCTCCTCGAGCATTCATTCAGTAAAAGCATGTATCGGATAAAGTTTCCGCCACTTTTGCCCAAGTGGCTAGTTTCTAGCCAATAATACTACATTTTTTCCAGAGCTATGTCGTATTCGCTCGCTGCCCCAGAGCGTTACCAAAAAAAATGAAGATGACAGCCATTGGATCGCGTAGTGGCACACCCAATTCGGATTTTGATTTACATCTTACACCACTATAAACTGGAGTATATCAGCAAACTATGGACGTGTTTGAGAGATATAACTACAGTAAAACCTTGATTATCCGAACTAATTAGGACCAAGGGTAGTTCGGACCAATCGAAAAATCGGATAATCCAATTAATGTTTAAGTTTTGTACGCTTAGATTTCTAAGTAAAGGATATTTACCGTTCCAATATCCTTGCAAATTTTCGACAGTCAGATTTTCTGGAGTTGGAGGGGCTCAGAACGACTGTCTTTATCAGGCTACCACATCACCGCTTACTTCGTCGTGAACGTTCGTCTGCTGCTATCGTTCGTTGGAATGCGGCGCGAGGCCATAGCCTCCGAAACTTGCAGGCCAGTGCACCACTTCTTCCGCAGCAACTTAATAAACTCTCCTCTCAGTAGGAACTGAATGTTTGGGTTTGACGGTCCCTTGGTATTCATCACCACAGCTTTCTCTCGGCTGTGGTGTTGAATAGCCAGGGATTCTAGGCTTCTCAGATGCACATCATTGTTAGAGTTGGACTTGAGAGTATCACAGTGCCTTTCCAGTTGATTTGGTGTCTTGTTTCCTTGTGGTGGACTGCTATGCCATTCGTTACAACTTCATTCCTGGTGTCTGCCATGTGCTGCTTGACTCTCGTACGTATAACTTTTCTTGTCTCTCCCACATAAACGGCATCACAATCCCCACATGGAACTCGGTAAACGCCTTCACGGGTGTATTTTATGTGCTTCATCTTCTTGCTCACTGGCTTCACTTCTCTTTCTTGTTATGGCATCAGGATAGGCATGCTTTTTCATCAGGTGATCCTTCAGGCCCTTTGCGTTCTTGACGTACGATGTAAAACCATTTTTCCTAAGCATACCTTGAACTTTCTCTGTGACGCCTTCCATATACGTAACGGCCACTCTTGGTCCTTCTTCCGTATCCCTATTTTTGGGGCGGTGGACTGCCTTCCATACTCCAGCTTTCGTCATGCCTACTGCTCGACTAATCATTCGGTTTAGGCACCCGGGTGGATAGCCTAACTCAACAAATTTTCCTTTGGTCTCGTACAGATGTTTTCTTGCTACGTCCAGGCTCGCCGAGTTTTGCACCATTCTGATGAACTCATTCTGGGCAATTGCTTTTAACTGGCCTACCGGGTGCCCTGAGTTGTAGGGGATACCCCTACCTGTTGTCGGTTTACGGTAAAGCTGGTAAACAATCCTGCCGCTCCCCGTTCTCTCCAGTACGACATCCAAAAACGGTAGTTTGTTTTTCACTTCTTCATAGGTGAAGCAAAGATCCTCAGTCCACGCATTAAGCCCCCGTAGCACCTTGGCGGACTGCCCTTTCTTCTGTATGGAAATAGCGTCATCCACAAACCTCCTCCACAGCTTCATTTCAGGAAAGGATTTAATAATAAAGGCGTCAAGGTGCTGGAGCACCATTTCAGCAACCACTGGTGAGCACGAGTACTCCATAGGGGGCACCCTTGGTTTGCCAAAACGTGACTCCTTCATATTCCATGTAAATGTGCGGAAGGAGTGACTTTAGTAATGCCCTGTCCTTCTCGTATACTTCATCAGGAACTCCAGTCATCTTGGCTGACCGGGGGGGGGGGGGACTGAGGCTTAATGGCGCTTCGACAACTTGGTCATTAGCGCCAACCTCAGTCACAGTGTAGTGCAGTGGCTGAGAGGGCCAGCATTCTTAAAATGAGTCGGTGCGTTAGGCTTGGAAAAAGTTTTTCCACGTCATACGACACCAGAATTTCATCATCTTCGACCTTGATATTTTTAACTTCGAGTAGCAGATCAGTAGTTTTCATTATCCTGCAGGGGGACACTACATACTTTTTAAGTCGATCTGCCACCAGTCAATCCAACTTTTACCCCGGGCCGCCTCTCGCCGAATTAATTAACCTCAAGGATGAACCTTCTTTATGCGTCTTGATCTGTGCAAAAATGTGCGGAAGCTTTTGTCGCAGACGAGGTTTAAGATCTTCTAACTCGGTTTTATTTAGATGGCCTTCCTTTACCAACCGTTTGAGGCTAAGTAGTAGGTCACCAGTGGGCCGATTTCCCAGCGTTTTTTCTGTCTGCTCGTACATTCCAGATGAGTGAATATCATGCAGCACTTGTATGTCATGCAGATATTTATCAACTACTACTGTTAAATTAGCCATATCGGCTCGACAGATGATTATGTCGTCTCTCAGCCTCAACTTTCTCAGTACTTCTGCTTGCTCACGGGTTAGGTTAACCTTAGATAACCTTCGTCCGCAGTGAAAGCCCAAGAAGGAAGAAAGGCCTTTATGCATAAGGGGCCTTCCCGGCCGTGATAATTTGGCCGGAGAACAAGAACATCGACAGCGGCAGATTCCGAAGGCCAACACCGCGTGTTAGGCCTAACGACACAATGCCTTCAAGGTCAAGCGAAGTCCATCGGCCGACCGCAGCTAACAACGAGGTAAGCAACCGTTAGTGTGCTAGAACTGTCAATTGCCCACATAATACTTGTGTTAGTTTCCTTGCCTAGTACGAACTTCCAACTCTGCTTCTGTTCAGAAATGACAGACCCCAACCTTTCTTGGTTACGGGCCCAACAACGGCAGTACAAGAACAAATTTGAGGAAGACAAAGCAACATGTAGGAGAATAATACTGGTGACCCTAGACAACAAGAACTTGAAGAAATGAACAAGTTTACTGATCACAAAGACATTTGGACACAACTTGAGGCAACCTACGCCGCCAAGTCGAGACTTTGTAGGCTGGATGCACTCACGGAGCTCATTGAATGCAGATTTCTCCCACACGAGACGGGGAGGGATTACGTCTTGAAGGTACGACGATGTGACGACGAGATTGAGGAGGCTGGTTGCTCTCCTGTCAGTGAAGAACTAGTCTGCCTTTTTATGATACGAGGTTTGCCGGAAGAATATGAACAGATCACCATAATTTGCGAATCGTATGACAAAAAGGACTATACCATCAAGAAGGTTGGCAACTTAATAATTAATGAGTGCCAACGCAAGTTCGCTAAGGCAAAACAAGCGAGCAGTGAGAGACAATCGATTTTGAAGATTGCCAAGACTCAACTTGCTAAGCCGTCGGTTGTACAGGAACAACACTTAAATGTCACAGGAGCACGGAGGAAAGAAGAGCGAATCTGCTTTAATGGCTCGAAGAAGGGACATCTTGCAAAGGATTGCAAATTGAAGAGACAAGGGCCAGTCTCAGTTGATAAGAATGGTAAGCCCTCTTACTACGCATCGAGTATAGGGGAGTATTGCTCCACGATCCCTGAAACTCGTATGGAGAAAGTCGTTACTCCTAAATTGTGCGCTACTAAGCACATGTTCTTCAGTAAAGAAGATTTTATCTACTACGAAGAAATAAAAGGAGAGACTGCCGTCTTAGCAGACGAGTCGCAGACGGCAATAGTGGGGAAAGGAATTGTACAGTTGACACTACATGGGCTTAACTTCAGCAACGTCTACCATGTACCGACCCTAAACATGAGAGTTATATCCCTCGGACAGATGCAGTAGAATGGCGCAAGCGTGCATTTCCTACCAGGGAAGAGGATATGCAGCATTGATTTAGCAATTAGCCCTAAATCGAAGTTTCGAATCTTCAGGAAGGAAGAAAATATGTACAAGATTGAGGATTTTTCAATCACAACTGTCTCATGTTTTGGTGCATATGATCGATAGCTACAGCACTGTAAGCATTCAAGGTAACTTGCTTGATCCATATGGAAACCATGTGCGTTGTTGTGTTACCCGTGTGGCGAGTGAAAGGCAGAAAAAGTTGTGAACAACCCTTGCGGCTAGGTTTAGCCTTTAACCCCTTCACTGCCAGATTGAGCTCAGCAGGTGCATGCTCAGAGCCAGAAATGTGTATTGCAGGAAAGCACATTGCAGAAAATCTTGATTCCAATCTCAAGACGTAATGGAGGCTGTGTTTACAAGCTAAAAACTCTAATAATTCAGCAGAACACACAGGGGTGCCTACATGGGGGAACATGTTGAGGACCATCTCCTTATTTCTATTTATACAAATTAACGTAGGACGTACGCATGTACGTCCTGGCTCTCAGCAAAGAATTCCCAGGACGTACGCATGTACGTCCTTGGCACTGAAGGGGTTAAAGGTAGAAATGAACCGCTCGTACTGGACAAGGCAAGTCCTTAGGTCGTCACCCAGGATATCCAATAATGCGGGAATAACGAAGGGCCAAGAGCGTTCGGAAGGATTTTATGTTTCCGTGCCGAAGTTTGCGTGACGCCTCGGCAGTCTTCAAGAAAGAAGCAATCAGCTTCTTTGGCAAAAGAGAGCTTGAATTTTGCTGCAAGTAGGCAAGCGGCGAGGGTTATCAAGAAAGACGGTGTTACAAGGTAAGTGACTAAGGTAACATGTGGCCAAACTCCGTATGGAGCCGTAAGAAAGGATGTTACGGACTGGTCCAATCCGAAAGGAGTCGTGTCACTGGGCGTTCCACGTTAAAGGGTTTGACGAGAGCCGACATGTGGCAATCGTCTAACAAGTGATAACTCCTTGCAGCCCTGAAAACGGAGGTTAGAGCTGACAGATAAATGAAAAGTGTTGAACCTTTGAGGCCTTCGTTGAAGAGGTCGTTGAGAAAAGGTAGGTAGGTTGGTAAAGGGGGGACTGACTGGCTTGACTTTCCTTGGCAAGTATCAGTGAAGACATCGGCACCAATGGGTGCCGTAGATTTTATTTACGGATTACTGGACAGCCTTGGAAGTGACACGGGAGACCTGTTCAAAAGAAATGCCGACTGCTTTGAGGAGTCTGATGCAACCCTCTCCATTGTCGGTTGCCACTCGCCATTTGGCAAATTAAAATCAATCGTTGGCGACTTGGAATTTAGCCCTTCTCGCCAAAACGGCAACTAGCAATAGAAAATTGCGCTCAAATAGCGAACAATTTGCAGCGTTATGCTCAGGCTTACAAGGGCTATACAACAGACTTTTCTGCAACAGTATTGGGATAAAAGAAAATTTTACAACTCTATAAATGCATACATTAGAGAAACCATGCATTGTGCAAGATGTTTTTGGTATGTGGCGAGTATAAATTCTGAAATGGCGAGTACTTTTTAAGGTGTCCTGGCCAAGTGGCGACTGCAACTGGAATGACATTTGAGAGGGTTGGTCTGATGATAGTAGCCACCCATGTAGTCTCAGAGCAGCTGGTTGGTCATGAAGCTGCGCTCCGTGATACAGCGAAAGAAGGTCCGGGACGCCCGGGAGTTGTCGAGGGTGATCGATGAGAATGACTAGAAGATGAGGGAACCATACAGCTGCTGGTCAATTTGGTGGTACGAGGAGAAATAGGCCTCGAGTTGGAGCGATTTTCTGAAGGATCAGGGAGAAGCAGTTTGAATGGTGGAAAAAAGTTATCCGAAAAGGTGATCCCATGGGAGAGGTAGTGCGTCCACTGCCCATGTTCGGTCGTTAGTGACCGGGCTGACAAATTGGTGAGTTTGGCATTGTGCCTCATGGTAAATAAGTCGACCATGGGACGTCCTCAAGCGATTAAGTCTTAAGGGCCCATTTGCCTGTTGGTGGTATATGGCTAGAGAGAGTCTGTGATGACTCCGACTGTCCGGAATGTGAAGAGGCAAAACAGTTGTGTTCAGGGATAAGTAAGGATGGAATATGGTTGAAGTCAGGTTGTACAGCATACGGGACCGGCGTATGGGTAATAGTCAGCGGCTGGAGCGACGCCGCTGTTTTGGGCCAGGGGACGCATACCGGGCCTTGTGTCCGGTAGTGTTGCTAAGTCTTGAAGGTCGGTTGCGACCGTGTCCCGAAAGGGCATCTGGTCGGGTGGACACGAACGAGGTGGTATGGAGGTTGTGTTCGATGGAAGAGCGTGCCAAATATCTTTGGTGTCTACACGAGGTTGAGTCTTGGGGTATCATAATGTGTTGGGACGAAAAGGCTTAGGCTTATGCCGTTACTCATTGCTTCATCCTTTTGCCTCCAGGTGCTGCTTTTTTATTAGCTGCGGCTAATGTTTTTAAAGGCAAAGATTTCCAGTAAAGCCCTGTTTCGTCACAATTGTAGATTTGTTTGGCAGTTAGTCCTTTACTATTTTCTCGAATTTTAAAACAAAATCATTGCTTGCTTCAATATCAGCCAACAATTTCTCATCTCCTACATTTAACTGACGCACATCGTGACGATGTTTTGAACCAGTCCAAACAGCCGTTACTTTCTTTGAAATCGTCACCGCCACCTAATTTTTAATTCAACATTTTGGCTCTTTCCTGTACCATGGACCCAGACACAGGTACTCCTTCACTACGCTTTTGACAGAACCACGTAAGAAGTGCATTATCCAGCTGCTATTCTTCGCTTGTTTCATTGTGAATCGTCCACTGGTTTTGGCTCCACTACTGAAACCTCCAGCAAAGAGTTCAATTTTTTACTATCCCGTTTGATTTCATTGATCGATGATTTCCCAAGTCCCTATTCATTAGCTAAAGATATCACTCCTTGCCCATATTTTAGCTTTTTCGCAATTCCTAACTTTTTAAGCTTTTTTTTCAAACTTTATTGAAAGTACGGTCCTCTTGTGCTTCGGAGGCAAGCCATGGCGATGATAGTTTTCTGTATGAAAAGACAAGCATGTTGACAGATTGCAAGGTTGCGAATCACCGCTTACTCGTTCCTACAGGATTGCTAAAAATAGAACATCTCGCGCCACCTGGTGTTGGAAAGATCGTGTTGGAATCAAATTTTTTAAAGTTTTAATTTTTTAAAACTGCTGTTCGGTTAACCGACGTTTGGAAAATCGGGATTCTACTTTACCTATAAATAAGGTAATATTTTGAGGAAATTAAAAATTCTGTTAGTTGCATAACTGAAGGTTAATCATAACATGTCACATCAATAGAATTTTTAATACTACTTAATTTGTCACTTACATTGTTTTCTTTTAACAAGAGGGACTTTACTCCTTTGACTCTAGATGCCAAGGACTTTAAAGCATCGAGGCTGCTCAGTTTGTTGCCACTCAAATCAAGAATTTGAAGCTACAAAGTAGAATAAAAAATAAAACTTATTCAGGCTATAGCAATACTTTTTAAATTCTAATATTATTACAATTTTATACATCACGAAAATTAACGGAGGATTGCATTTAACAGACTGCAAATGCCAACAGTTAATATATGCTTTATTAGGTAAGTGAGCCACAATGTTTTAACTGCTTTTACTAACCTCAGGAATGTTGTCTTCAATGATTTTCATAATGTTTATCAAAATATTTTTTCTCTGAAGTACTACATACATGCCTTGACCTTTTAATTCGGGATCCAAATGAAAGCGTGACAAATCAAGCTGTCCGGTCTCAACAGTGAACCGTCTGCTCATGACAAGCTGCGAAAAAAAATTTTTTTTAATGTTGTTCAAATTAAAATGGTCGCATTGGCCAAATTCTCACAACACTGGCTGAGCTAATTTTTAACTGCGGGGGTATAAAATTAGCATAAAAAGAATACCACTAAAAGTTAATAACTTATGAATAAGAAAGCTGAAATACTGAACAGAATACGGGGAGCAGGAGGCACGGATGGGGAAGCCTTACGTGTCTTACTGCAGGTTTTGTACTTGTGTACAGGTTTAGGAGCACTAGGGAGAGAGGGAGGGGGAGGCACTGCATCAGCAAGTCTTCTTTGGCCGGAGAAGCTACTTGAGGTGGGAAGGACAACTCAGTAAACGTCTGACGATCTGTTTCCCAAGCACTCGACGAATGCAGTCACTCCTGCTGGCGAGGTAAGTAACCACAGCATACGGCCGTTCGTCCATATCGTTCTTCTTTAGGTTAACTTTTCTCGCCTTCGCTTTCTTAGTTTCTCCATTAATGAAGAAACTAAGAAACCGTGGAAGAAGGCGAATGTGAGAAGAGCTAACCTAAAGAAGAACAATTTGGACGAGCGGCCGTATGCTGTGATTACTTACCTCCCCGACAAGAGTGACTGCGTTCGTTTCCGGAGTTATCCACCCAACCTCAAGAAGATTCTCTGGACAAAGAAGATTGTTGCTGATGCAGAACCTTTCCTCCTCCCCCGCTAGTGCACCTAAATTTGTACACAAGAACGAAACTTGCAGTAAGACACACACGTAAGGCTCCCTCCCTATTCCACCTGTCTTATTGGATATCCAAAGCCTCTCGACATATTTTCTCGATGCTCGTTTGGCATTGGCCAATCAGGCAGATTGCATTAGGCCGTTTCTGGCAGTTTCAAGCTAACTTTCCAAAGCTTTTTTGATTGGAGTAATATTGTTGTTTGGAAAAATGTGGTGGAAATTTGCTAAGTTTGTGTTGTTTTTTGGAAGGATTTCGGTTAAGAATTAGGGGAAAAGTCTTCCAATCTAGAATTATATTTACTTTTCTGTTCGTTAAGTAAATTTTTTTCGTTTCTCATGTTCGTTTTGCGATTCTCATGGATAAATTGACTACATTTCTCCCTTCAAATTTTATAAAATTTTAAAATACCGTCATCACGTTTATGGTGAGAAAGTGATTAAAGTATGATTTATGACATGGGCTACTTACTCTTGGGGGAGATTAATATATCGGCTAATAAATTACCGGAAGGGATAAGGTAGCGATAAATTCATTCCTCGAGAATGCTTTCAGCGGAAGATAACTAAAACAGATCATCTGTTCAAATGAATATTCGTCGAAACTTAATCCGTTGCATAAAAATCATTATTCAGCCAACAGGGGCGCTGCCGTCCTCTTAACCCGTTAGGGCAGCGTAAAGGAGTTAAAGGATAAATCCATCTTAACACCTTGGTATTTTACAGAAAACTAACAGGTTGATAGAAAAGCCTATAAGTCCAATGAAGCCTCAAAATTGAATACTTAATACTTATCACCAGATTCGTTTCCAAACACCTATGGAGCCATATCCAAATGTGACTTTAGTTGTGCTTTAATTGCTGTCATGTTTCTGCTGAAATGTGGGCAATTAGAAAAATAACAGAATTCGGTCAGAAAATGATCATGTGAACACCACTACCTTTCTTTAGAGGGAAGTCTTTGGTTTGAATCTCATCTGGAAGTGTTTTGAATAAATTGAAAACATCAGCTGGTAACCCATCTAAAGCAGGGTTCCACCAAAAATTTTGAAACTCAGGGAAAACTCGGTGAATTCTCCGATTTTTTCACACAAAATAACTAGGAAAACTTGGGGAAAAACCACAAAACCACACTTTTTGGCCTAAGCCCTAAGTGCATAATAAACATATTTTGTTAAGGCATTGTGGTAAAATAAAATTTTTCTTTATACTTCTGTGTTGGCACCTAAAAGTTCATCAAATGTTTTTTTCCATATTCAGAAACAAAATTTAATGAAAAATTCCCAATCTCAAAGCTCTACGAGCAAGCTTTTTGCAGTAAAGTGCGTTTCTTTGAACCCGTTTTTGGTTTTTGCGAAAATAATTTGAGAACGACAGAAGCTATCACGCTGATTAGCACCATTAGCTCTCGAAAAAGCGGTTCGAATGGGTGTATTGGAACATCAAAATCGGTCATTTTTGGCGAAAATATAGCAAAAACCAAAATTTTACCAAAACCGATCCGATACTGCTAGCATCGGTGCCAATGCCAATATCGTTATCAGCCGAGCCTTATTCATTACCACCTGTCATTAAAACAAAAATGGTTCTCCGAAACTATTAACTACTTGTATGGTATTAAAACATCAAAAGATTTTGGAACCAGTAAAAGATGCTGTAATGGAAGGACACCCAGTGGATGTTAATTCAAGGTCTCCTGGGTACTGCAAGTTGAATATTTTTGTAAGCGCGTTATCGTAGTTGAACTTGACAATTTTTCAAAATTAAGAAAACTTAATAAGATTGTCTCTTGTATATTTTTGTACCTAATGTATAGTATAATTATGACACCTGCAAATTTGTAAACCCGGAGATAGCAGTTATTTTACAAAGATTTATTTTTCTGCGGCATGTAATAAGTTTACGGCGGCTACTTTTTCGCAGCGATTGATAAAAATGGCGTTGAACCTTACAGGGTTACGCCCAGGGCTGCATACAGATACCATGGTATTGGAATCGGATCGCTATCGGCGTTTACATTACGATGCCATGGCCAATACTAAGCCTAATAGCTTGGGCAGACAGGCAAACTTACAGAACATACCAAATTCGTAAGAATCTGTGCGGGCGGGAAGATTTTTTTTTTTTTTTTGATCTGGGGCCCAGTTTCAATGCCGATTCCGCTCAGGTATCGGTATTGCCATTCGATAGTGTCGCACATCCCTGATAATCTGTTACCATTTTAGTAGTCAGAGCGTCTAGGGCATTTATTGGTCACACGTAGTCCAAAGTAGGGATCGACCGGAGCCGGTACCGGAGCTGAGTACCGGCCGGTACTAGCGGTACCGGCACAGGTGCCAACGTCTACAATCGAGTCGGTACTAGCACCGGCCAAAATTTGATCAATTCTTAACGATGTGCTTCTATTAGTTATTTATTCAAATACATAAACCTTTATTCAAGTACTTAAAGAACTTTTATTTACTATCTTATTTACCTTTAGTTATTTAAGTAATTCGGATGACTGTAAAACGTTAGTAGCCTAACTTGACTGCACCATCCGTTGCTAGAATACTATGTTTTAGAGCTCAGGAACAAGGGTCATCACCGGTCAGCAGTAAAAATGTGCAAATCAAAAATCCAGCATAGTGATGCTGGGGTTGATGATCTTAAATTTTTTTTTAAAAATTCATTGTATTTATAAAATTATAAAAATTATAATTAATTTAAGGCACAAAAATGAAAGTTTTAATTATTCACTGCTGTGCTTGCTTGGCTCTAGCAGATATCGGTAGGGTGCTCTAACCGCTGACAACTGGGAAAAAGTAACCGATAATAGGCCATAAAAGAAAAAAAATTGTAAATATAAATTAAATTGTTTTTCTTTAAATATTTATTACAAAGAGTTCAAATAGTTACTTTGTTAGTGTAACAATATATATTTACTCTTATTGTGTATTTATAGGCATCAAACTCTAGCCTGCATATTACTGGTAGGTGCACCTTTCAGTTACCAACTTTAAGAGCCATTTGTCAACATCCGTTTTTCCTTTGCCATCGTTTATTATCCAAGCAACTTTGAGTTTAAGCTAGTTTCAAATGTGTCTGAACGAGTTTTAGGAGCTGCCAATCATAGATATTTATTTTTAAAAGTTAATTCATGGAAA
>JAHWFP010058427.1:0-23425 GCA_023313725.1 Lithobius niger
GGTCTCCTACCCCCCCCCCCCCCCACCCCTTGCAACAGCCAATCACAGCAATAATTGCGACACCGGGTGGCAGGAGACTCCCAAGTCTCCTACCACCCCCCTTGCAACAGCCAATCAGAGTGCAAGGTTGCTAACCCAGGTGACAGGAGACTCCAGGTCTCCTACCATCCGGGGAGAGAGGGGGGGGGGGGTAGCAGAAGCCACGGCCTAAGTTTTATTTATTTATTTTCTTGTTGTTGCTTGATAATGGAGCTCGAAATGTTTCTAAATCTATTGCCATATTTTGTGCACCTTTCTGGCTTGCTCTCGCCAAACTTAAGCTATACGAAATAAGGCGCGATCTTGTCTAGCATTTAGCATCCAGCACACTGCTGCTGTTAATGACAGTATGGCTCAGCGATTCCGCACTCAAGCAGTCTGACATATAAGTCCTACAGCTAATGTAAATAGGTTTGCATCTGGTTTTATTTAGCTTCTAACGACAGAGCTGCCCTTTCGAAAAAAACAACGTAGTTGCATTGCTATAGTGAATTGGAAAGCCAAGGAGAAAGGCCTAGGGTCTTGTAGATTCTCTGGTTTTGTTCGACATACACGATCAACGTGCTTTCCAAACTGTCGTGCCTAGAACAATACTCTATTTAAAGTTGTATTGGAAAAACTTTTCTCCATTAATTCAAGCTTCATGGTGCAATGCTCCGAAAGACAACCTGTGGAGCGATCTGAAATAAACGTTTGCCCACACGAATTTTACTTGTATGTCGGCTTTAGTGTTGGCTCTTACCACCTTGCTAAAGTACGTCAATAAGTTCCCACCGATCTGTTACTGAGCTACGTGCCGTTTACGGTTTCACTTTATAGCTGAAAGGTTACTTTGGTGTGAAATATCATATGAAGTTGTATTATTGCAGCTTTGTGGTAAGAGAAGTTAGGAACATAGGCTGACGCCTGTTACAGGTAAAAATACATCTATAAAAACCCTTTTACATTTTTAGAACTTTTCTTTATTACGTACCATGGTAGTGGTCCATACGTAAGCCTCAGCTTGAAATTGCATGTTAAACGTCAATCTTTGAAGCTCTATAATTCCTCCCAGAATTGATATAGACCAATACAACGAAATTCGGTATTTGGGTTCGTGTCATTACTATATCACTGCATTAAAAATTTAATGAAAACAATCGAGCTGTTTGGCCTCCACAGCACGGCCATTTGTTATATGATGTTGTTGTTGTTGGGACTCTTTTCCCTCACCTGGAGATCGAACCAATGAACCGATTTTCAACTTTTATTCCTTAAAATTTGGTAAGAACAAGGCCTAGGGTCTTTTGAATGCTATTTTAATGTGACTACAATATTCTTGTTATTGATGGGGAAATTTCGCTTTCACCTAGAGATCGAACCAATGAGCCAATTTTTACTTTTATATCTTAAAATGTAGGCATTACAGATGAATGCAATTTTATCATGACAACAATATTCTTGCTGCTGTTGTTATTCTTTTTGGGGAAATTTTCCTTTCACCTAGAAATTGACCCAATGAACTGATTTTCGACTTTTAGAGCTTAAAACATAGGTATAAACAAGGCCCAAGGGCCTTTTGAACAGGGCAGGGTCACGGTTAGCGAATCTGAAGGGGAGCGTAATTTGACGCCCTGTCAGTTCCCCCCCCCCCGCCGGGGGCGGAGTTGGGGGGTACAAAATTTTTTTTCTAAAAAGCTGATGACTTATCTAGGTCCTGAACACACGGTCTCAGACAATTGGGTCCCAGCGTTAAAAAAAAAGGCTGGATGTGTTAATTTGGTTCCAACTAAAAAAAAATTAAAGCGCCGTTAAAAACTGATGACCAACTATAACAGTATGGTCACAAGTTAAGTTATCCTAATCAGTATTATGCTTTTGCGATATGGGGACGGACACCCCCATAGCACGAGATACTTTTGTATTTTGCTACCTAATCCTTCATTTGGACGAGGGAGTAATGTGGACGAAGGAGTAATGTGCTTTTTGCTAACTCCGGCCTGCTCTCCATCTGGACGAAGGTGTAAAATGCGCCTCTTGCTACCTCCCCACCTCATGGAAACTAAGAAATTTTGATCCCTAGCACTTGACCGGAAGTGACGTCTGGGTTTACTTTACTGATCGGAAGTCACATGATCTCGTGACGTCAAGGTTTACTCTACTGACCGGACGTTATGTCAAGGTTTACTCTATCAACCAGAAGTGTGATGGCAAGGTTTACTTTAGGACGTCACTGAGATAAACCTAGACGGTACTCTTGAATTACAACCCATTTGAATGCTAAGTTTTGTGTGTTTACCTTGTGGAGTTGAGCTTGGTCTTGAAATAGCGAATCAGGTTTACTCGAGTTTAGTGCTAAGTGTTTTGCTAACATTTTTCACTAGCTTCGTATTTTCGCTAGATACCACTTCAAATTTACGTAAAGGGTTATTCGAATTTAGTGTGATTGTGCTGAATATTGCACATATTTCACTGGCTGCATATTTTTACTAAGACTCGGAAACATCACATGAATTTAAAGTCCAGGTTTACTGAGCTTACAGTAACTGTCGCATGTTTTTCTACTAGCCTTCTTTTTCTTTGCTGGGCAAGACTTGAATATTCGGTCCAGGATTGACCACTAAAAAAGTGCAACATTTAGCCATAAAATCGTGTGAGTTTAGCGTTGAATGTTGCAAATTTTTACTGGTTTTACTCGAGCTTCCGCTAAATGTCACATGTTTTTACTAGCATTCTACCATGACTGTGACGTCACGCTAACTCAACTCCATGCTAAATTTCAATAGGTTAAATCCCGTTAACCGTGCCCAAAAGTGTACGTCATCGCAAAAAGTGTGGGTTATCAAGTTACCCCGCACTTTTGCCAATAACCCTCACTTTTGGCTCTTCTGGATCACTTACCAGGAACCCACACACCAACGACCAAATACAGCGTCCAAAAACGTAACGCAATAAAAACGTACAAAAGGAATTACTTAACTTGCCAGAATATCCTGAATGAAATCCTATCCCTGCTATCCCCTCACACATGTCTGGCCCATATCCAGGTTTGTTCACTTTATCTAACTGCTACCTCTCCCCCTCCACAAACTAAAATGGAATGACTTTCATTCATACCGATATGCCTATTATCGTATTTTTTGAAAACAATTCTCAAACTACAAACGTACAAAAAGAATTACTTACCTTGCCGGTGTCATGCTGCTGCTAGCTGAATGCGTTGTTGTAAAGATCAGTGCATGAGTTAGTAGCAATAGTGACCGCCGCGGCACTGTGTGTACTTGTAATTTTGTTAAGGTGTAAATAAAGTCAGTTAAACAACATCTTCGTTCCAGTGAATGAATCACCCAGTTACTATCGGATCTTATGAATCAGTACCTAAAGTAGGTAAATGAACATTACATGATGTCAGAGTAAAAACCAATTCATTTTGAACCCTATAAACGTACGGTTAAATGCCAAAATTAAACGCACCATCAACATTTTAACCAATCGCATCGCCGGCGGAAAGCTAGAGAAAATAGCAGTTGAGCCATGATACAGCAGCTGAACAGAGGGGAGCCTTGTTGAATCTGGTAGGCAATATTGGCATGGCATTGTGATTTTATAACACAATGACTTTTACCGGACTTTTACCGAAACGGGCATTGATTTGACAGTAGCAGTGATTTTACAAGCATTCACAGACTACTATGAACCTTATAAAAATTTCACGTACGAACCCTACACTTTTTTTGCGATTGATTCTACAAGAAGATGGTGAGACGTTCGACAAAAGTTGTAATGAAGCTCAACACAAGCGCAAACGATTGTGCCTTTGGGGAACTCAAAGACTTGATAATTCGTGACCAAATAGAGAAATTCAGGATTCGACAGTACGGCAAAGATTATTACACGAATCACAGCTAACTTTAGCAGATGCAGTGCAAGCATGCCGAGCAGCAGAAGGTGCCAAACGTTACACAGCAACAATGGATGGAGCAATGGCAGCTGAACCAATGCTGTAGGGGCACGATATCAATAAAACTGGAAACAAGGAAAAAATCTTAATAAAAGTTTGACAAAAAATAAAAACATATACTGCAAGTTCTGAAAATTCACAGGGTGAGAAAAAAGGGGATAGAACATGTGGGAAATGTGCAAAACACCCATCCTGTAAAGCAGTGCCCAGCATGGGGAAAAGAGTATGATCTGTGCAAAGGGAAAAATCATTTTGCCCCCGCATGCAAAAGCAAAAAAGCAGTAAGAACTGTCCAGGGGGAACAACGAAAATGAGAGTGGGTGTGTAAATCAAGTAAATTCATTAGGCCCAGGGACAGAGGACCGGTGTCAAACAATGACCATAAATAGTCATAAACTCAGTACCAGGGCTCAAAATAAGTCGCGGCAGTCACGGCAATTGCCGTCAGTGGGCTTTGATCTGCCGTGAGAATCACTAATGCTCACGGCAAACTTTGCCTTGAGCAATCAAACACGTTAAATAGCTTTTTTTTTTACTCTGAATGACCAAAATCCATCGCGCTCAAAACAAAAGATACTCTAAGAAATAAATAAAAACGTAGTTCCGATTTCTTTTCCTGCAACTGCCTATTTTTATTTTTTATTTCCCTCCCCACTCCCTCTTTCCCTCACCAAAGGTTGAGTCCGTCAATTGTTGAGAGCAGCCCTACTCCCCTGTACCAAGCAGAATGAACTCGTCTAGCCAAGTAATGCTTTTGAGGCCAGCAGGCAGCAGACCAGCAACATTCATTCACACGATCACGGCCGCATTTTGGACAGCGTTGTTGTCGGAAAACGTGTTGTTTTGAACACTGAAATCATTGCAGAAACAAAGCTCACATAATTTTTATTTTAATTTAAACTGTAATGCTGAGTAGCTAAATAAAAATAAACATTTAATTTTTATAAATAAACAATAAATGTTTTGCGCTATAGCTACTGTTCGTTATAGCTACTGTTCGGATGTTCAGTATAATGAAGCGTGTTAAGACAGACTGGAGGGCTTCGTTAAATGAATATACATTGTGTGCATTAATGAGGATTAGTGTGGAAGGACCTAGTCTTAACGATTTTAAGCCTGATTTGGCAGTGAACAAGTGGTTTAAAGCTTGTAGTCGCCGACCTTGTTTCTAGTTTAGAATGAAATTTATGCCTACCTTGTTTTTAGTTTAGAATAAAATTTAAACAGTACCTGTATTGTACTTTTGACCTCATTTTTACATTTGCCGCGAGGTAGGAAATTTTTGCTGCCAGCTGACAGTTGCTCGCAGCAAAGATTGCCGGAAGTTTCAATTTCTTATTTCGAGGCCTGCTCAGTACACTAATAGACACAGGTTCCAAACCAAATGTCATGCCTGTGAAAACAGTGGAAAAACGGTACAATAAACCAAAACTAGACCACTCACCAGTGACACTAGTGATGTACTGTGGGAATAATTCAGGGCAACTGGACAGAGTAGGCTAACTTGTCAAGTAGCACACAAACAGCATAAATTCCAATTTCAAGTAGGGGATGTACCAGAGGCTGATGCAAACAAAATGGATCTCATTAATCGCACGAACCTAAACCTAGTGAAACAGCACAGGATATACCTGAAAGCCTGTGTTGAGAATTGTTTTGTATTTTTAATTTAATAAGGTCATTATTAAATTAAAAATACAAAACAATTCTTAACAGCCTGATCAAGGAATTCGAGGATGTTTTCACCCGAATGGTAAAACTACCATTCATGTACACTATCAAACTAAAGCAGGAAGCAACATCAGTAATCAGTGCTCTTAAAAATATCTATAATCCTAATGGATAAAGTCAAAAAGGCCTAAACAACATGGTCAATTTAGGTATTATGGTAAGGGTTACTGAACCAAATGACTGGGTGCATCCTATTGTAAGGAAGGTCAACCAAATGGAGAGGTTCAAATCTGCAGGATCCGAGGCATCTCAACAATGCGATTAAAAGATCTCACTTACAAATGCCAACACTTGAAGAACTATTTGCTAAGCTAGGAGATGCAGACATCTTTACAGTGATCGACGGAAGACGAGCGTTTCTACAAATGCAGTTGGACGAGTCGAGCTCCAAACTATGTACGATAACAACACCATTTGTCCAATACAGATTTTTGAGAGAACCTTACGGGTAAGTTTCGTACCTGAAGCATTCCAGGAAGTCATCATGCACAGGTGCCAGGGACTTAAAGGAATCGTAGACTTCCAAGATGACCTTTACTCTATCTTTTGAACAGGGAAAACTTCCATCTTGTTGGAGCGGAGCAATTGTGGTCCCGGTCTTTAAGAAAGGTTCCCCCTCCGACCCACTCAATTATCGACCTATTTCCTTGACATGTGTTGCCTGTAAGGTAATGGAGTCCATCATTCGAGACACACTCTTCGGTTTTTTGAAGAAATTTGCCATTATTCGACAGGACCAGTTTGGTTTTCTTCCTGGTAGGTCCACTACACATCAGCTGCTGACAGTGCTTGATCGTTGGACCAGTGCAATGGATGCAGGGGCACCATGTGACAATATTTATTTTGATTTCAAAAAGGCCTTTGAGTCCGTTATTCACCGCAAGCTTCTATTAAAGCTAAGTGGGTGTGGTATCACCGGGCCACTGTGGGCCTGGCTTGCTGCCTTCCTAAATAACCGTTACCAAAAGGTAATTGTAGAAAAATCACTTTCTACTGAGGCACTGGTCCCTTGTGGGGTTCCGCAGGGGTCAGTTCTTGGACCTGTTCTATTTGTGATCTATATAAATGACCTCTATTTTGATAATTCGTGTAGTTTTGGTTTCAAGTTTGCTGATGATGTAAAGATTGGTGTAGAAAACATTTCTCCTTCACAGTCCATTGAACTGGAAGTGGAAATTGCAAATGTCGTCAGTTGGTCGTCGTGTTGGCAGTTGCCACTATCCATCCAAAAGTGTCAGTCCTTCCATGTGGGCACACAAAATCTAAATTTAAACTATTACTTGGCTTCTGAAGCCCTACCTCCCGTTTCGGAGATTAGGGACCTAGGCGTGTGGTTCTCACAGGACTTAAAATCGTCTTTGCATTGCCGTAAGGTTAGTGCGTTGGCATTTCGCCGTCTGGCAGTTGTGAATAGGTGTTTTACGTCGGGAAATTCAGCGACTAAATGTTGGGCCTTCCGTGTTTTCGTGCGCCCCTTATTGGAATATGCGACTCCAGTTTGGTCCCCTTATTTGGCTGGGGACATTGATCATATTGAGTCGGTCCAGCGTAAATTTACTCGGAGTTTGCCGGGTCTCCGTGGGGTAAACCATCTTGTACGCCTTTCCAGAGTGGGTTTAGAACTGCTCGAGTTGCGCAGACTTCGTTTTGATTTAATTTTGACGTACAAAATACTACATGGGTTAACCGACGTTGATTTACCATTTTTCGAACCGGCACCACGCGTTTATTGTACTCGGGGCCATGCTTGGAGACTAGCGGTTCAGGGATCACGTCTTGATTGTCGAAAATATTTCTTTGCTGTGCGAGTTGTCCCTGTTTGGAATGCCCTTAGTTCCGATACGGTTTGCATGCCCACGGAGAGTGGCTTCCGTAGAATGCTACTCACAGAAAACTTGCAGGCATTTCTCAAACGCCCACTTTAAGATCTACTTTTACCTCCCCCTCAGCATTTTAGGTACGGTATCAGTGGCTCACAACCCTTCTGGACAACTTCCACACATTGTGGAAATTTGTATTTTTTTAAAATTTCAAACCGTCCTGCCACGCTACATTGCAGGTTGGCTCCAGGTTTTCTTTATTAATATTATTGTATACATTTTTTAAAAATTGTAAATAGTTCTAGTTTTACTTCCCACTTCAGTTTTTAACTTTCACTACACCAGTTTCATGCATTTCATTGTTTTATTGTTTTTATTATCGTTATGAAGATTGACAATTGGTCTTAGCCAAGCTATAAATTACGAAGCATTATTTTATTAGTTTTTAAAGAAACATTGGCAACGTTACCCGGCTTTTCCCCTCACTTGTCCCACACGTTTGGCGATGCCATCGGGGACCATTGTGTCCATGGTAGGTCTAACCTTGGTGGTAAGGCATTCGTGACCCCAAACCAATACCATCAACCCTTCCTCTGCAGCCGAGCCACCGTCTTTGTTTTAAACTTTTAAACTGTTTTAACTTTTATAATTTAAATTTTTTTTTAGTTTTAACTTCGGACGGCAGTCAGTGACCACCCAGTCCTTGTCGCTCCGGTTGCATTCGCAACAAACCTATATTATTATTATATTATTATTATTATTATTTAATGAAGGGGAAAGGAGTAGCAGAGCATCTGCGAGCCATTCTAGAAAGACTCAGGGAATATGATTTCAAGTGAGAAAAAGACAAATTAGAACTTGCCAAGGAAAAAGTCAAATACTGAGGACATCTTATCTCAAACGGGGGAATAAAGATCCTACCAGCCAGAGTGGAGGCACTTGAAGCGCTGAAACCACCAATGACGGCAAAAGAACTAATGAGGTTCATGTGAATGGTGATGTATGTTGCAAGGTACAAACCAAACCTATCGACGAAAGCAGTATATCTAGATCCTTAGTGAAGAAAGGCGAGTGAACTTATTAAAACAAGCACAACAAGACTTTCAGAGTTTGAACAGGCAAATAGCAGATGCACTGACACTAGCTATATATGACTCCAAAACTCCAATAGTATTGGCTGTCGACGCAAGCCCACATGGCGTGGGAGGCCCAGTAAAACAAAACGAGAGACCACTAGCCTATGCATCGTCAACTTTGACTCCGGCACAAAACCGACGTGCTCATATTGAAAAGAACTTCTTGCAGTGGTGTACGTAGTGAAAAAGTTTCATTTCTATACTTATGAATGAGAGGTGATGGTCCAAACCTATCACAAACCGTTAATGTTGTGAACAAACCATTTGAGAAGATATCACCTCAAATGCAAAAACTTATGCTAAGGCCACAACGCTATCAGTTAAATTTGCAGTACATTCCAGGAAGAGACGTGCAAGTTCCCAACACCTTGACGAGAGATCCAATGACCACTGGTGACACGGAACAGTACGATGAAGAATTAGGAGAACATGCGCATAGAGTAACCACGCTAGCAAAAGTCAGTGACGACAAGATAGAAGAACTTGGAACAGTGACCAGTGAGGACCCGCAAACGCAACAGGTAAAGACACTATTTGACTACGATGGCTAGACCATATTAAAAAAGTGCCAGAGTTGACAAGACCATTTCACAACATAAGGAGTGAACTACAACTACATGTCAGCCAAGGTCTGATTTGCCAAGGACAAAGACTGATCATACCAGCAGCAAGCCGAAAGGACATCCTAAAGACAATTCACTCGACTCACCAAGGATTTGTTGCATGCAAGCCCAGGGCCAGAGAATATGTAAACTGGCCAGGGATGAGCTCTGATCTAGAGACCCTCATGCAACACTTTGCATCATGCCAAGAATACCAGAGGAAACAACAGAATGAACCGTTGCTGCACAGACCACTACCTAACCAACGGTGGGGAACGGTGGCAGCAGACCTCAAGATCTGAGTGGCCAGAAAATGCTGTTAATAGTATTACTCAAGGTATGTAGAAGTGTAAAAATGGCTGATACCACGTCTACTGCGGTTACAGACAAACTTGAAGAAACCTTTGAAAGACACGGTATCAGTGGCGGGGGGAGGGGGGGGAGGAGAAGGCGCAACCGCCCCTCCTTAATCTCCAATAATGCTCCAGGACAGGAATTACTCATCATATGCTACATAAGCAAAGGGAACGTCTAAAACTACCCTCCGGCAATTTTTTAACACAGAAAGCTTATAAAAGCTGGTCCTTTCAACTTACTATAGCACTGTGGGCCAGACAATGGGGGTGACCATCCCACAACGCCCACAATGAGCAAAAAAAATAAGGTCTTCAAGGTATCTCTTTGCCCCTCCCACCATAAATTCCTGGATCAGCCTCTGCATGGAATAACCTGCTCTCTCGTCACAGATAATGGACACCGTTCGAGTCAAAACAAATGAAAGACTTTCTGAAGGAATGGGGAGTGCAGCATCAATTGTCAAGTCCAGAATACAATACATCGAATGGAAAAGTGGAGTAAAGAAGAGTCTGAAGAATGGGAGGAGTATTGCGGAAGTTCTACTGAACTATCGAGCTACACCAGCTAAAGGATTTCCATCACCAGCAGAGATGTGTATGGGAAGGAAACTCCGAGCCAAAATACCAGCGCTGCCAAATCAGTTAAACCCTAAATGGTCAACTAGACAAGTAAAGCAGCGAATGCAGGAGAATGCAGCTAAGCAGACAGAATGTGCTGACAAGCATACGAAACCCCTGCAGAAACTCAGGGCGAGAGTACTGAGACACAAGACCTGTCAACCAGCAACCGTCATTCGTGTGGGACCCTACCGAAGGTCTTAAATGATCCAAACGAAGGCTGGCATAGTTCTAAGACGAAACAGGAAACACCTTCGTCTGGTTCTAGTGAATGACAACACCGGAGGAACAAGGCAAGAAATGACTGCAGACTACCACTATCAGCTGCCCAGACGACCTGCCGAGCGCGGGATCAAACTCACTCCTGGATCCACCAGGTATTTCCAATACAACCCGTTGTAGGAGGTGCAGAACCAGTCATCACAAGATCTGAATGGGTGGTGCAAACCCCAGTCAAACTGAGCGACTATATCCTGTAAAGAACAAATGTGGACAAATGTGGCCAGATAAGTTAGAATGTGGCAGTATGGACAAATGTGGTTAGATATGTTAATTTAAAATAATCTTTCTTTATTGCCAAAACATCTTAACCTGATAATTTTGCATTACATTCCCCGAATGTGATATTCCCCTGGAGGTTTCTTCCGGTGCGCAGCCACCTGCTTGCATGTCCCTACCACGCATGTGCGTGGCAGTCCTCCGTCATAAAAGTGACAGCGCGCACTCTATCGGCATTCATTTTCCTCCAGAGGTGTCTCCACGCCACCTCGCGCCGAAGTTCCCCACTTTTGCCCTGAGTTTGGATTTCCACCTGATGATGCCCACCGCACCCGAAGCTCCCGCTTCTTCTGCTGCCCCCTCTTATGTTCTCTTTCGTCCACAAGCAACTGCTTTCGCCCTCGGCAACCGTTGGATCTCCACCCTCGACCTTGCTGCCGTCAGCCCGATACCCACTGTTTCCTTCACTGAAGTTCCGCCTGCAAGCATCAACGTCGTCTCGGACTTCCCCTTGCAACCAGGTCAACGCGCCCCTCCTGCCGACCGACCCAATGGACTTGTCGTCTCTACGAGCTGATCTTCAACGGGTGAAAGACATCTATCGTGATGCCAAGAAGTATTTTTTGCGCGCTACGGCGGCTTCCCGCTCGCCCGCCCGCAACTCTCCTTTGGTCTTAACTTCCAACTCTTCTCGCCTTGGTCGAAGTGTCTCCCGCAGCGAAGTCCGGGACATCGTCCATGATACTGTATGGAAGATGCAAGACAACCCCATGCCGCCTCCTTCTTGCACGTTCTCCGCTCAACACGCCCGCACACAAGACTGGATTGCTTCAGTCTCCAGCCACGACTCGTGCAAATGCGGGGCATCATCCCCCTCGGTGACTCAAAAGAAACGAAAGTCTTCTCCTTCTCGTCCGAAAGACTCTGCCTCCCGACCCCCCGGCAACAGCCCCAGCGACCGCTATCCCTCTTTCGTCCGGCAGACGGATCCACTTCCCAGATGAAACCACTGACGATCAAACCATAACTCTCGCCTCGCTGCTGAAAACCGTTGAAGAAACCATTCCCGACTGCTTTCTCTTCAAGCCTTCTCAATCGGCTGACACGCCGATCATCAACCGCGGCCTGAAAACTGGATTTGGGTTTGCCCTAAGAGACAAAGATGCCAAGCCTCGCAGTCTCCTCAGCCAATCCACCACATTGCTTACTTGCCTCCTGCAGAATGAGGGCTCCCTGCTCTGCAAGAGGGACCCACTCATACTTGACAAGGTACCACCACCACCTTGACCGGGCCGCGAGACCAGCTTCTTTTGTTCGCTAGGTGATGGAGCGACAAACCCGAACAATTTTGCAACCTACCCGGAATGTGAATTCTTAGGCAGCGAAGTAAAGATGGATTTCGGCACTTCTCTATCAATCCCGAAGAAAGCGGACATCCCAATTTTTGTCCTCTACAAAAATGTCTAGTGTCTCTGTCTCAGCCTCCGAGTCGCTTCTCAAGTAGACGTTCTCAATACTGCGGTCAACGCCCTCTGTGAGAAACTATCCGCAGACGCAAGTCCGAAGAGATACACAGTCTTTCGTCTCTTATCACGCAACTCTTCCAAAAAGCAAGCTTTGCTACCTGTCACTCCATCAACTGGGCAACGAGAGCCTTTTTCAACAACACGCTCCTTCTCCGGGAAATAGCTCTTTCGCCCGCTAACAACCTAAACATCTCTACAAAGCATCGGCTCCGTAACTAGCCCATCCATGAGTCGGACACCCTCTTTCGAGGCCTAATCCCGACACTCGCCCCTCATCTTGACATCTCCAGGAAACCCAAGCCTCAAAAACATGTGTCTCCCGCTAACCGTTCCTCTCAAAAGAACAAGCCCTACATCCCACGACCATCCTCGGACGAATGGAGCAAACCGGCGGCTTCCGTCCAGCCTTTCCGTCCGATCGATTCCCACTTTCAGCCAAGAAACTCGCAGCCCTTTCGGACGGACCAACACAACCAGCAGAAGCGAGCCGCTACTCCCGATCGTCGAAGCCGCCACTCCTCGCTAGGGGGCAGGAGCTCCTTTTGCAAGAGCCAGCAATGACTCCTGCCGTCCATCCTGCCTTCCAGTCGGCGCAAGACTTCGCCATTTTCTCCTGGCCTGGCAATCACTTACAAAAACTTGGAAGTCCACTCCATCAAAAAACATGGCTTTCGTCCGACATTTTTGTCCAACCCACCGCTCCTACCACTCCCGCCATGGGAATTCTCCCCTCCATCAACCCCGCCTCTTTCGTTCGAAGTCTCGAAACTCCTACGGAAAGAAGCCATACGGGAATGCCACAAGCCAGTCCCGCGCTTTTCAGCTCCATTTTCACCCGACCAAAGAAGTCAGGAGGCTCCCGCTTGATTTTCAACATGAAACCTCTCAACAAATTCATCCAAAACGACCATTTCAAGATGGAAACTCTCGACTCCATCCGTCTTTCGTTCAAATCCAATGACTGGACAGTCTCGATCGATCTGGAAGATGCTTACCTTCACGTCCCACTCCATCCATCGATCACACACTTCTTTCGTTTCATCTACAACCAGAAGGTCTACGAACTCCGTTGTCTTCCCTTTGGCCTAAATGCAGCCCCAAGAATTTTCACGATGATTCTCAAACCAATACTGGCACGTCTTCACCAACACCAAATCCAAGCCAGTGCTTACCTGGACGACTGGGCCGTCAACAACGCGGACCCCCAAACCCTAGTATTCAACAGGGTCAAGACCATTTCGACCATCTCGGCTTCGGAATAAACTATGCAAAGTCACGCCTGCTGCCGGTCCAATCCTTCACATTCCTCGGGGCTTCCTTCAACCTACATTCAGCGACGATCGCACCCTCCCCGGAACGAATAGCAGACCTCCTCCAACACGTTCACCTCTTTCGTTCGAAAACAAGCTTTTCTCCCCGAGAATTGAACTCCCTCTTCGGGAAAATGGACGCAATGGCGAACCTCATCCCCTACGGCCGTTGGATGGTCAGGCCATTCCACCACCACCGCATAGACAATTGGGCAATCAACCAAGACCTGCCAGACAAGCAAATTTCCTTCAGTCCCAACTTCCCTCTAGACTCTCTTCTCTGGTGGTCGGACGTCACCAACCTCACGAAGACGTAACCTCTTCACGAACCTCCACCCGATTTGCTCATCTTTACCAACGCATCGACAACCGGCTGGGGTGCTCACCTGGGAACCCACGAAATTTCAGGCCTTTGGTCCCCAACACGCAAAGACCACATCAACACCCTCGAGCTTCGTGCAATCCTACTCGTCCTACAACATTTTCTCCCAAAGATCCAAAACAAGATCATTCAAATTCAGGCGGACAACACGACTGCAATGGCCTATATCAAGAAAGAAGGTGGCACAAAGTACAGATCTACACAGCCTGACTTCAGAGCTTTTCAACCTGTGCATTCCACACAACATCACACTCCTGCCTCTTCACATCCCAGGCAGCAGGAATGTGATTGCCGACTCTCTGTCACGCCAGAAACCTCTGACGGGCGAATGGTGCCTCAAGAAATCCATCTGCGAATCTCTCTTCACCATCTGGGGCACCCCAATGCTGGACCTATTCGCCACGAAGCACAATGCCAGAATTCCCCACTACATCAGCCCATTCCGGACGAAACGGCGATAGCAGTCGACGCCCTGACGTTTCCATGGCACAACCTATACGCCTACCTCTTCCCCCCTTTAAACTCCTTCCACAAGTTCTTTTAAAAATACAAGAAAGTCAGAGCTTATTCCTGCTCATAGCCCCCCTTTGGCCATCAGTAGCGTGGTTCCCACTCTTTCTAGACCTAGTAGTCGACACTCCAAGAAGTCTACCCCTTCAAGCAGATCTTCTGTCAAAACAGACGGGAACAAAGCTACACCCAAATCTGTCGAACCTCAACCTACACGGGTGGCTACTATCATCAAACTCCTCTAAGAGGCTGGAATTCATCGAGAAGAGGCCGAACGCATCGCCTCAAAAGCTACCAGGGACTCCACTAACTGAATGTACGATAGCCACTGGGCAAAATGGATTCGTTGGTGTATCACAAAACAAATTAATTCAATCAACCCACCTCTTCCAAACCTTCTGAAATTCTTCACGAATTTGTTCAGCATAGACAAACTCAAAGGTTCCACAATCCTGGTCTATGCTCAGCTCTAAACACTGTCTTCAAGGACGCTAATAACACCAACTTACTGGATAACTATCGCATTTCAGCCCTTTTACGCTCGTTCGAAAACGAAAGACACACAACAAAAAGAACAATAACGGACTGGAACCTGTCGCTTGTTCTCCAATCCCTAATGGAGGAACCATATGAACCTATGCAAGACAGCTCCGTCCATTTCATGACTCGCAAAACTGTTTTTCTCGTCACCTTAGCAGCTAGTCTTCACTGTTCTGAAATCCAAGCCCTCTCCACAGACCCAGCATACTGCATTTTTGGGCCCAATATCTCCTCTGTCACCCTATATCCAAGGTCAACCTTCAGAGCAAAAACTCAAAAACCTTCAGAACCCTCGAAACCAATAACTTTTCCGGCCCTGTCCACTCTATTAGGAAACGAACCCGAACGCCTTCTTTGTCCAGTCAGAGCATTACGGTTCTACTTAGACCGAACATGTCACGAAGACATCCGCCGTGGCAGAAACCAACTTTTTCTACCAGTAGATCCCCAAACTGGCGAAACCTCAGCAGCCATGGTATCTTGGTGGATTAAGAAAACCATTGAGGCAGCATATAATAAACAAGCCACGAATGAGAGCATGAGAGTGACAGCTCATGAAGTAAGAGCTATCTCCACATCATGGGCCCACCACAGCACCATTCCTATAGAAGAAATACTTGCAGCAGCATCATGGCATCATCAATCAACTTTCACCTCCCACTTCTTGAGGGATATGCCAAGGGAAGAAACTGGACTACACCGGCTGGGACCAATCGTCGCAGCCAGAACCGTGGTTAAACCCCCATTCAGCACTCAGAATGAAGCAGAAGCAAGCCATCCATGAAGGAAGCAAGCCATCCAGAAGGAAGCAAGACCCACAAACAACGGTCCTTTTTAGGGCCACCAACCCCTACGAAAGAATCCCAAGCTTCTGTTTTCCATTTTGTTCTGAATAAAGTGCAAATATTTCTCTTCCAGATAAAAATTTCTTGGGGAAACGCCTGCTTGCATCTGGGGCGCTCGTCTGGGCGGTGCCCGCAACCATACTCTGAAAAGGTCAACTGATAATGCAAAATTATCAGGTTAAGATGTTCTGGCAATAAAGAAAGAACATTTTGCCGGCCCCCAGCCAGGCTGGCTAAAAATGGTTTCTTTTTGCCTAAAACATACTTAACCTAACTCCCGCACTGCCTCCCCTCTCGAGTCACCGCCTGACACATAGAGTGTAAAATGAATGCCGGTAGCGTGCGCGCTGTCGTTTTTATAAGGGAGGACTGCCACGCACATGCGTGGTAGGGACATGCAAGCAGGCAGCTGCGCACCGGAAGAAACCTCCAGGGGAACATCACATTCGGGGAATGTAATGCAAAATTACCAGGTTAAGTATGTTTTAGGCAAAAAGAAACCATTTTTAGCCAGCCTGGCTGGGGGCCGGCAAGATGTTCTTTTTAAGTCATGATTAATATAGAGTGCCATAGATCTTGTAAGTCAGTAAATTGAGTAAAATTTATTCCTTATTTACAAAAAAAAAAAAAAAAGAAACGTGTTTTGTACTGATTGCCGGCGCTAGCCGAATACTTTGTTATAAAGATGAGCTCATGAGTTAGTAGCAATAGTGACTATAGCGGCGCTGTGTGTATTTGTAGTTTTGTTATGGCATAAATAAAGCCAGTTAAACAACATATTCATTCCAGTAAATGAAAATTAGGTAAATGAACATTACAGCTGGAATGTACCGCTTGTAATTCTTCTATCCCTGCTGCCTCACTTCTCGAAGTTTATTCACTCCAAACGTTCTGCTCCGAAAACTTTAGCTTACCAGCGCTCGCGTGGGCTAACCCATCTCGTGCTGCGCACTCGATAGACTTGCCCACTCTCGGGCCTATCATTGCAGCTGTGGTATAATACTCGGTAACCGTGATTTTCTCACCAAAAACTATTACTTATCTTGAAAAGATTTAAGGTGAAATAGGCAGCGCTGCTGCTAGTGAATGACCAATTGGAGGTTGCTAGTCCTGCCGGTGAAGTAGTTGCTGAAGTTACAAACAATGATATTTTCACTGATTCATTATTGATGCCAAATCCAAGCAAACAGATTCTTGAAAGGTAACCCTGCAGTGTAACGTAACCCGCTGCTGCTTTGACCTGTGCTGTCAGGTCAACCAAGTTTGCCAAATTGCCCAAATTGCAGATTGAGAAGCTTGATGGAAAAGTTTCTGATTGGGGAAGATTTTCCGACCAGTTTTCTGCAGGGATCGACCAGAACACCGACTTGGCTAAAATTCACAAGTTCAATTATTTGAGAGGCATGCTGAAGGAGTCTGAAAGTTTGACTATTGCCAGTTTATCATAGACCGGGGCCATTTATGATACTACTTGGAAGTTGCTTCAAGGTGACATGCAATTATTAATGTGGATACAGTCGAATTTTCCTTGAAACAGTCTCTGGAGGTGTCTAGAACAAAGTTGTGCCAAGTGCTAAAGGAAGTAAATCCGATACGTCCCAGTCTTGCATTAATTGCGTCCACATCCTTGTCAAAAAATAATGCTCGAAGATGGTTTCAATTTTGCAAACGATAAAAGCCTGCATCCAGCATTCGGGTGGAACTGACTCAAATACTAATTTTAGTGGACAATGGATCTGATAGATTGTTTATCTCTTCTTGACTGGTGGTGCAATTTAATATAACTATTGAAGGGTAAGAAGACACTCGTTCATTCCTTTGAAGGCATGAAAAAACAGCAAAGAAGCAAGGTGGTTTCTTTTTGTTTATATGGCGGCAATGGAGTGCAGCTAAAGTTATCTGCCCTAGAAGTTCCGGAAATTTGTCATGGTGTCAAGATTTGAGAAACCAGTATGGTGGAGGGATAACCGCACATACAGTTGGGAAGATGGGACCAGGAAAATATGATGGGACCTGGGGAAATCGCAACGGTTGTTGTACTCATCGATGCTGATCAATAATGTCGAGTAATGACTGGCCAAATGAAGAAATTGAGTTTCGTACTCATGTCTACTCAAATGCTGGATGTTGTTTTTGACTGGATGTTGCAAGGGAATGCTCCGATACTTGGTCCTTTGTGACACTCCTTGTCCATGTAGTCCTGGGGCATATGTGGTGCCGTGGGATTTTTCGTGATGAAATATAATGACCACCTGGAATACATTCCTCATGTGCTCTGCAGTCACGCCTTACCGGGTGTTTTGCTTGAATTTGTGGCAGAAGGCATGTGTGACGTCATAAATCCAAGATGGCGGCCGCTCTGGACATTTACGGGAATAATCGGTCATAACTCCTTTCAGGGTTGCCCAAAGAGAATATTGTACTGAACCTTTTATGTTCGCAATAAAATTCTGAACAAAAAAAGGTTATTATGAATTTTGTATATCTCCTACCGTTTTGGAGTTTCATTATAACCATTTCTTGTGTTTAGTAATCTACATATATAATACGGAGCAGGCGTCCAAGTCACCGGCCACGCCATTCCGTCGCACAATCAAGTACCCCACCCTGTATTGCCATCTGTTGACGGGATTCGCCTTCAAATTCGGGTTGGGACACTTTTCCAACGTCTTCGAACAGATGGCGCCACTTACCAAACCTGCCATATCGCCGTCTATTGACGGCCTTGGACTAAAAGTTCGGGTTATAACACTTTTTCCAAAGTCTTCGAAGAGATGGCGCCACTTACCAGACCTACCGCACCGTTTTTGGGTTCCTTTTTTGGTATTGTTGTGGTACCAAAGCGGCCAACATAATTAAAGTCGCGTGGATTGTGCCACTGTCGACGTTTGAGCTAAAAAAAAAAAAAAACAACCCGTGTCTACTAAACCAGACAACTTTAAACCAAACGACAATTGGTTCTTAATTTCGAGTTGGCAGCCTGATACGATGGAAAGGCGCATTTATTTTCTAAATGTTCACTTCCAGAAAGGAGTTGAATTGTTTTTAATTGGGCGGCAACAATCGTTGCTTGCAACAATGTCTCAATGCACGGTACCGAGGTGCATTGTTTCAAAGGATTAACTTAAACATAGGGTTACTTGCTTACTGAATGCTGGATTTCTCAGGGCTTTTTTTAGCCTTCAGTCAAGCATACACATGCGACTTTTCCGGGGCTGCACCAAAGGGGAAACGTCACGCGGCGGCGTTTTCTGGGGGGTGCGGGAGACGGTGCCAGGGCAAGTGTGTGTGATGGGCAATGCGCGCTACCGAAGTGAATTGTTTGAAAGGATTAACATAAACATGGGATTTCTTGCTTACTGAATTCTGGATTTCTCAGTGATAGGGTTTTTTTTTGCCTTCAGTCAAACACACGCCAGTGACGTTTCCGGGGCTGCACTAAAGGGACAATGTCACGGGGCGACGTTTTTGGGGAGGCGGATAAGCGTGTATGGGGCGACACGTATGCAAATCCGGGAGGGGGCAGCAGTGTGGGATTGGGGGTTAAAGTAATTGTGGAGGGGGAGGACATATGTGGGAGCCATTGACATGTTCAGTCTTCGGTTTGATAAATTAAAAACCAAAGACCAAACACCTTAGGTGCCAGAGGGAGGCGGAGAGATATTCAGAACCCACACTATGGGAGTGCAGGAACGGGATGCAACGGGGAGCCGCAGGGGAAGGGGGAGCAGGGATGTGCGGATGGTGGGTAGGGGGGGGGGGAGGGTGCGCAGCATGCGCACGGACATAACTAGTCTAATATAATACTCATTCCGCAAAAGTAATGAAGCGACTGTAAATGAATTACCGTAAAAACACGTGCAACAATCACTTTAAAAGTTTACTAAAATTGCGATGCAGTCGCGAATCATTGCTACCTTGCAAACAATGCCTGGTCGTGTGATTGTGGCATTGTGAGCGGGCTATAGGTTTTGACTTTTGGACTTTCGTAGTTGAGCTAAAAAAAACGATCCGTGTTTCAGCTAAGAGCGGAGAACTTTAAACAAAATGACGATAAGTTGTTAATTTCGAGGCCCCGTAATGGGCCTAAAAATTGGCAGCCTGATACGATGGAAAGGCGCATTTCTTTCGTAGATGGAGAATTGTTTTAAAGTGAGCGGCAACAATCTTTGCATGCGTGAGCAAATTAAGGAAAAATTAGTTGCAACAATTTGATGGTGAGTGGTGCCGACGTGAATTGTTTCTAAAGGGGTTTAACGAGCGTTAACCACTCCTGGTCATCTGCCCGAAGCCCTAAGGCCCTATGTCTGCAACAGCCAGATTCCCAGGTGGTCACCCACCCAAGTATCAATCCAACCCAATGCTGCTTAACTTCGGGGATCTAACGAGAACCGGTGTTTCCAGCACTGCAAGGCTTTCTAAGTTGACGGAAACAATCACAGAGATTACCTTGCAGCAGCTTGCGTATTGAATGCTGACTTTTCAGTGAACGGTTTTTTAGCATTCAGTAAAACACAAGTATCCGTCTTTTCTGGGTCTGGGTGTACTAATGAAATATTCCAAATGCGACTGACTTTCTTAAGAAGACCAAACACCCGGAGAGACTATTTCACGGAGGCAATCACGGAGACTAACTTGCAGTAGGGGTCCCGGGGGGGGGGGGGCTGAAAAGGAGGGGAAAAGGAGGGGCGAGTAAAACTGATGGATCAGCCTCTGATGAATTAAATATTGCATACGCGATTTACTTTCCTAAGAAAAAATTACTTCAATAAAACACAAGTATGCGTATTTACTGGACCTGCACCAAAATTTTGGTGGAAATGTCCCGTTAACATTGTCCCCGTTGGAGAGTATGACAAGGGAGGGGAGACCAAACACCGGGATGTATGAAATATTCCAAACTCGACTGATTTTCTTAAGAAGACCAAACACCGCGACAGGCTATGACCGAGAGACAATCACGGAGATTAACTTGCCGTAGGGGGCCGGGGGAAGGGGAGGGGCGAATAAAATTGAAGTATCAGTCTACTAATGAATGAAATATTGCATACGCAATTTACTTTCTAAGAAGACCAAACACCGGGGGAGGCTTAGACCGGGATAATTAATCCACCGTGCAGCATGCACGGATCCTGCTACTCTTTAATAATATTTCTTTACGTGACGGTCTCTTTGCCAGAGCTTGAGGAGAGCTCAAATGAACAAGAGCATATGAATGTGTGTTGCTGTTCTTGGCGGAATGGCTGAACTACAATCATTGAAAAAATCACATTAAAACATGTCATGATCTTGCAATGGAGTGCAACAACAGAATAAATCACACTCTATTACATAATTATAAGTAACTCAATTTGGTATTTGATACGTACCTGGATAATTCCCTTAAATCTGCCATGCGGAATAAAAGTGCCGGCAAAGTAACGCCTGTTGAGTACAAAATAACATACTCAACAAAAATTGCAAATGTATCGATGAAGACCCATGCTCTCACACAGTAAAACAAAGGACCAGTTAACAGTGTATCTTTCAGAGAAGACTCTATTACATGCACGTAAACTTGAAAGGGAACTAATAATAAGCTGGAGGACTGAAGCAAAATCTTCTTCAGCAAATGACGTAAGCGAGCTTCAAAGTAATCACGAAGAGGCAGATACCAAATTAATATGCATAGCCTGTATGCAACTCGCCAAGGAGCAACTACCCTCTATATATTTTCCCCGGACACCGATGTATTTCTACTGGCATTGTGGTGGTCAAATTCGTTACCACATGACAGCATGTTTGTCACTGGTGTGGGACCAAACCGTAGAATGATTGATCTAAACAGAGTATATTCTGCCATAGGGCCAGAAAAAGTCAAAGGAATATTAGGCCTCCACGCACTGCCAGGATATGATGTCACAGGTGCTCTCGCTAAAAGGGGAAAAAATCATCCTTTTGGAATGTATATAAAGTGGCAGGAAAGGACGTACTTGATGCTCTCAGGAAACTTGGATGCGTTGAAGAGTATAAGGATGAAGATATAAATGTCATTGAGAAGTTTATTTGTAAGGTATATTACGTACCAGGGACGAATATATCAGACATTCGAAAGCTTCGTTGGTGGACGTTTTCCAAAAAAAGAGACGCAAAATGAAAATCTGCCACTTACAAGAGCATCCCTGACGCCTTATATTCAATAGCACGTTACCAGGTTATGGAATGGCATCATGCTGATCTGCAACACCCTACTTTGCCACCATCATCTGAATTTGGATGGGAAATGAGAGACCACACCTATTTCCCAATTATGTGTACTTCACAATGTGCACCTGAATCAATTCTTCAACTAATATGGTGTTCCTGTCTGAAAAGTAAATGTAATGTACGGTACCCTGTAAATGCAGAGCTCAAGCTCTGGCATGCACAGAGCTGTGTGTCTGTGGCGGCGATGAAGACCTGTGCGAAAATAGGAACCAAGACATTGATTATATCGCAGATGACGAGGATTGTGATGAAAATTTTTAAATTTGTGTTGGAAATCTATACAACTTTGTAATAGATTTGTATTGTGTTGGCGAGAACAGCTTCCTTTTGAGTGTTGAACTTTAAAAATTGAAGTTAGGCCCGTGATATTGAGTAAGTAATAACTTTTCATTGTGTATATGGGTAATAAATATTATTTTACAACATAAGTGCGCTTGAAAAGTGTTAAATATATAAGATTTCGGTTATAACTCCGAAACGGTAGGAGATATGACAAAATTCATAATAACCTTTTTTGTTCAGAATTTTATTGCGAACATAAAAGGTTCAGTACAGAATTCTATTTGGGCAACCCTGAAAGGAGGTAAGACCCATTATTCCCATATATGTCCAAAGTGGCCGCTATCTTGAATTTATGACGTCACACAGGCCTTCTGCCACAAATTCAAGCAAAACACCTGGTAAGGCATGACTGTAGAGCATATGAGGAATGTATTCCAGGTGGTCATCAAATTTCATCACAAAAAATCCCACGGAGCAATAATTATTTCCTTACATATGCCCCAGGACTAATGTGTGTAGAAGAGGATCCGTTTTTGCAAAATCATTGAGCAAGAATGTGGAAACTTGACTGTAGTGACATCAAGGCCAAAGAAGATAGATCACCGCAGGCGGAAGTTCTTAAGTTTTTCATGAAACGCGCACATTGCAAGGGGACTGTTATCAAGTTCGTATTCCTTGGCATCAACACAAGTTGGAACTGTCTGAGAATTTTGATGTCACATTAGAACAATGTGGAAGCTACTCTGGAAGCTTAAAAAACACCTTGTTTTTTAACGTTACAAAATGGCGCTGTTAGAATACGTCCATGCAGAAGATGTAAGTTTAGCCGATCATAATGCAACAGTTTGTTACATGCCTCATTATGCCATTGGATAAAGACGATAGAGTCACTCGAAGATTCTGTAACGGCGGGTGCTACGACGGAGTAGGTGCTTGTAGCATCGCTGGACGCCTGGTGTAACTGGATCTGACTATCTATCACTCTGTGTTGCTTTCACGTACTTTTTCGGTTAAACAGCACAACTGCTACTGTCCCGATGTAGG
>JAHWFP010058427.1:30176-91757 GCA_023313725.1 Lithobius niger
ATTAACTTTGAACCATACTATGATATACAGACTAAAGTTAAAAGAGTTAAACAGATTAAAGCAAACATTCCACCAGTTGACACAGACGCAATAGTTAAAGATTTCCCGAACTTTTCAGTGAGGGTATGGGTGAATTCAAAAACTTCAAAGCCAAGATTCAGTTAAAGGACGACGCAAAACCCATGTACTGTCGAGTTCGCCCTGTGCCTTTGGCAGTTAAACAAACGGTTAATCAGGAAATTCAGTGTCTTGTTATTAGGAATTCTGGAGCCTGTGGCAACCTCAGAATGGTCGACTCCGATCGTGATCGTTCATGAAGCTTATAGCAACATTAGAATTATTGGTAATTACAAGACCACCGTAAATCCACAGTTGGAAGTGGACCATTATCCGGTTCCCACAGCTGCAGAACTTTTCAGCGAATTAGCAGGCAGTGACAGATTTAGCCTTATCAATCTTAAGGATGCCTTTTTGCAAATAAAATTAGATCCTGAATAGCAAACAGTATTGACTATAACTACTCCCCTGGGACTTTTTCGCTGGATTCGTGTACCTCTGGGCCTTGCGTCCAGTCCTGGAATTTTCCAGAGTGTCATGACGCAAATCACGAGTAAAATTTCCAAATGTTCACCCTTTTATGATGACATCGTCGTGAGTGGGAAGGGGGAAAAACATGACGAACCAGGATGCAGGGGCTAGGCTTAGGATTGACAAATGTAAGCTGTCGCAACCTGAACTTAAATACTTAGGGCATATGATTAATGCAGAGGGCCTCATACACTCCCTGAGGTGATAAAAGCAGTCACAAACGCACCGAATCCTACATGTATTCAAGCACTACAAAGTTTCTTGGGGTTCGTGAATCATTACTCTAAATATCTCCCTAACCTTGCTCATATTTTTTCCCTGTTACCCGGTTGTTGAGTCCTAAAGTAAAATGGACGTGGGGGACTGAATGTGACCAAGCTGTTGGCAAAGTAAAGGAACTATTTATCAAATCAAAAAATGTGGTCCATTACAATCCAAAGTTAAAACTGAAGCTGGTTTGTGACGGTTCACCTTATGGGGTGGGGGCGTGCCTTATGCATGTTATGCCTAATGGTGAATCGTGCTTAATAGCTTTTCCTTCACGAAAGTTAACTAAAATCGAACAGGGATACAGTAACTTTAATCGTGAAGGTCTCAGTGTGGCTTGGGGAGTTAAACGGTTCCATGAATACGTTTATGGCCAAAGGTTCATATTGTAGTCTGATCAGAACGGTTTAATATGGATTTATGGCCCTAAAAAAGGTATCCCACAGATGGCAGCAGCCTGTGTGCAACGTTGGGTGGTTATGCTTAACGCTTACGATTACGACTTTCAAGACATACCCGGCAAGCAGAATTGAACAGCTGATCCAGACTTCCACTCCCAAACGATGAGGAGTTTGAAGAGGCAGAAGAACAGTACCATGTACTAGCATTGGAAACAATCTCCAACTTGCCAGTGCTAAATGAGGCCTTGGTTATTGAAAGCAAGAATGACAAATTATTGTCCAAAGTATACCGTTACGTTAATCGTGGCTGGCCTGAAGTATGTGATAATCCTGACATGCACCGCAACGAAATCTTGAGTATCTACAGTGACACTCTTTTTTGGGAATTCAGAATTGTCGTGCCGACAACTTTAAGGAGACAAATTTTGAAAGATTTGCACAGCTCACACCTTTATATTGTTAAATTAAAGAGCTTGCCTAGGTCTAAGGTGTGGTGGCGTTCTATTGATGCAGATATTGAAAATAAAGCTAAATCCTATATTAACTGCCAAGAATTTAAGGATACTCAATCTGCAGGACCCATGCATACCTGGGAGTATCCACAAAAGCCAAATTCTAGATACCATGCTGATTTCCTAGGGCTGATTGAAAATTTTATGTTCCTAATCCTTGTTGACGCTCATAGCAAAATTCCTTTCGTTCATAAAATGAAAACTACCACTTGCGCTTAAGTTATTGATATTTTGCATAACCACATTGCCGAATACGGATTTATGGATTCCTCAGTTAGCGACAATGGCCCGCAGTGGACCTCTAAAGAATTTAAATCATGGTTAACAGTTAACGGAATCCAACACTTGACAGGTCCGGCCTTCACGCCGTGGATTAACAGATTAGCAGTAATTTATGTCGGGAATTTTAAACGTGTCTATAAAGCTGCTCAGCGGGACAGATCCTCAATGCAGGAAAGCATACTTGTTATCCTCATGAATCACGATAAGTTCTACCATCCAAGCTACACCTGGTAAATTATTCTTTAATAGAGAATTAAAATCCAGGTTGGATTTGCTATACCCTGACCCTGTGTCCGTTGTGAAAAGAAATCAACAAAAACAGATTAAATGCACTCAACACCGTGCGTCGATTAACTATCAAGTTGGCGATAAAATCTGGTATCGTGATTATAGCACTACAAATCCCAAGCTATAGTCTAGTGGTTCTATCAAAAAGAAACTATCACATTTGGTTTATAATGTACTTACGGAAGAACAAGTAGAAATGCGTAAACATCACGATCAACTACGCCCTCGAATTACTAAAGAAGAAGACGTTGATAAGTCGCGAAAAACACTAAATCCGGCATAAATAATCAAGGCGTTCATTTGAGAGAACACTTAGTTTCGAAGAAGCGGTATTCTGTTGGTGCAGCACGTCACGAGCATGTGATTTCCAAGCATACAAATTGTTGCAGAAAATCAGTGAGCCAATAACGGCGTACCACTGTTGCTATGCCAATGTTAACAACAATCAAAAACACCTCACCTGACAATTTACGAGTTGCGACACCAGGTGTCAGCACAATCCAAGCGAAATCACCCCACACACAGCCAGTGGGCGAGTTTGATGACGTCATTGTTCCCAATGATCAGACCATGTCGCAGAACTTCAGCGCCTCCCAGCGAGATATTGGAGCGACAGGTGATCTGGAGCCTCCTTTATATCCGAGGTAGTCTCCTTCAGAACTACGATCGGAGCCTGCTAAGATGAAAAGCCAACAGAGAAAGTGTAATGTTGCGCCATATCCAACTCGGGCAGATGATGCAGTGCAGCCTCCCAAACCGTTGGGTCGTTCAAAACAACAGAAACGAACTCCAGACAAGCTCAATCTTTAATAAAAATAACCAATTTCGTAAGCTAATATAAGTGTTCGTAACCAGTTACCCCTCAGCCCAATTGGGGATTATTTTTAACTTGTGTGGCGATCGCAACATGTGCGTGTAATAGTTACTTGTGCGGGGGATTAACCCTGTACATTTTAAATTGTACCTATGGCCAAAGACAGGATCGGTCTCTTTGGGATTTTGGAAAAATTCATCGGGAAATATTTCCCCGTTTGGCCTATGACTTGGCCACCAGTCTCAGTGTTTTTATGGTGCTATTCTGAAAAACAAAACTGGTTTGGTGAATTAACGCACAAAGTGCAATTTCACGAAGGTGTGGTAGACATTGACACTGTCCCTCCTGGAACTCTGTTTTTTTTGTTCAGCGCACATAAATGAGCGGTGATAATGACGTCAGTGTGTAAAAATTACGGTGCAAATGCCTTTATAAGACAGGACTATTAGTAACAAACACAGATGCAAACTTGTTTCCACAACCCTTTAAGTTCAAAAGGCTACGGAAATCGGTTTGCAGCTGTATCTGTTTGCCTTTAAATGAATAGACTTTGAAATTACAGATTTTGAAACGAAAAGAGTAGGCACAAATTGACGATTTGCTGAATTTTGCATTTATATTTCTAGTGGTGAGTTTTATTAATGAGGCTTCGATTTTTCATTACCGAATACTATAGGCATTTTAGTAACCTATTGTTTTCTCTTCGTCAAATTATTTTTGCCGAGTAGTTAACACCAAATCAGATATTCACAGGCAGTATGTTTTTGTGTGTTGACTTCGTTCCATCGTGTTTCCATCTTTTTCTCTGGGGGAGCACTGTTGGCTCCCCAAGCGCAGTACAGGACTTCGATGCCGTATCCAGATTTTGGAGAGTATACTTTCTCACACATTCTCGAGGAATTTATTCCGCAATTTATGACACGTTTCAGGGTTTAAGCATCCCCTACCCTCTTTCCCTATGCCACTGAAGAACACTGAGGAAAGTGTATGTAGTGTGGTAAAGACATAAACAATACGATTTATACGAAGTTTTCGGTTAGTTTATGGTTTACCAGGAGTTCATACGCTCTACAATACGTGATTATACCAAATTTAGCGTTGTGAAAATGGTTGTAGGTTAACGCAGAGTGTCCAGGAGTGATGTGAAAGGTCTTAGAATCAACAAATAAAACATACAATTTATATCAATTTTTCAAGAAACTTTAATAACGCTGCACTAAAATTTTGAAATATCCAAATTTTTTAAAGTTATTTAATAACGAGTTAAATGGGGAAACATTTTGTGAATCCAATTCTGAGTTTGATAAGTGGATCATGTTTTTTTTTTTGTTTTTTTATTTATTAAAAAAAATAAAACATCTTAAAATTCCATAGTGTCCCTGCATAGCATCGATGTCGAACTTAAAAGTAGAAGTTTTTTTTTATCGAGATGTCTCCTTACCGACATGAAGGATACAATTCAGATAAAGAAAACACGATTTATTTTTGGAGTATAATTGTGGAACTGGGTCATAATAAAAACACAAATAAGTAAAAAAAAAATTAGGTAAGGAGCAGCCTGTTGTTTGCTATTGAATGAATAAAAAGTCTGAAAGGTGCAACATGTATACAATATTTCGCAACGTTTCGGATCAGCATGCGACCCTTATTTTTTTACACTTGATAAAGGGCCGCATACTCACCCGAAACGTTGCAAAATATTGTATACACGTTGCACTCAATTTTCAGGCTTTTTATTCATTAAATCACATTTCGGTGCTTTTATCAATCATGCCTGTTGTTGCTACACAGCCAGCACCATGTTGGTTTATTCACCAACATGGTGCTGGCAACGTAGCAATAACAAATTCCCATATCCTTCATTTTTTACTTCTTTGTGTTTTTTATTGTGTACGAAAATTAAATCGTATTTTTATCTGAATTATGGGTTCGTGTCGTTAAGAGACATCTGATTTACCACTATTTCCTGCCACCTGCAAACTAATTTTGAAACTGTAAAAGTTTTATATACGGTATAACCCGGTTTGGTCGCCTTACTTGCTGCTGGACATTGATAGAGTTAAATCTGTCCAGCGGAGATTTACGAAGTCCCTACCAGGATAACAAAATCTCACCTACATTGAGCACTTAAAGTCTGCAAGATTGGAATTACTTCAGCTCCGACGCTTACGGATCTGATTTTGGGTTTTAAAATTATCCATGGCAAACTTCCTCTGGCAGTCCGTTTTATTGAGCACAATAAGCTGTGCTCGACACGCGACACTTAAACTCAGAATTCAAAAAGCACACTTAAACTGTCTTGTAAATTTCTTTTCCCATCGTGTCGTTGAGGTTTGGAATGCTCTACCCGAGTTTTTTTTTTTTTTGGGGGGGGGGGGGGGGGGGGTTATACGCTGTCTACTAGGCTCGCTGTCAGTGACTTCATTGTCCTTGCGTGTCATGTTACTCCCGCAACGAATTCTTATTTATTTATTTATTTATTTAAAACAGCTCCACTAAAGGAAAATTGCGATTTTTTTTTCAGTTTTATTTAAAACCATATAATAATGGACCTATGTTTTACGGACGAAGAATTGGATTTAGGACGACGAAATTTTTTTCTCAATTGTGACTGTTTTTTCTTTAAAGTACTTGATGAACGTTTGGACCTAAAAAAATTAAGGTAGCTAGCTTTTGTGAACCACTTTGTATAGTTTACAAACAATACTGTGTTCATTGGAACCACCAGTGGTGCCCACAGGGAGGGGGGAGGGGAGAAACGTTAGGAGCATCTCCTCATTGCCATATTTTTTTTGGGGGGGGGGGGACGAGTTCCTCCACACACAATAAAAATTACGATCGTCTGGACTATTGTTTTTATGACTGTTTTTAAGGGATGACCAAGTTCCCACCTACAGAAGTTTTTATGACGGGCTGGCTCTCTTGGCAAGGGAGGGGAGAGGACGAAGCTCCCCAAACAATAGGCCAGCCAGTTGTAAACACAAGAAGTTTGTATCATTATCAACACCACAGCAACAGCACAAACCGAAGATACAGAAGCTTGTCGGCAGCAAGCCAACAAAGTTAATATCATGGTCTGCTTCAATAATTTTGAAATTCAAAGTTTGACGGATATTTAAGTTTTTTAAGACACAATTTTTAAAATACACTTTAATAATTAAAATATACTTCCGACATGGAACATTAAAAAAATATAATGTTTTTAAACTCCCCCACCCCCTCCTTTCAAATTTCGAAAAGATGGTATAGTTCATAACATGCTGAGTTGGCATTGAAATATGCAACTTTTTCTAAAGTTGGAAGCATGGACTTATCTAGACACACGCTAGTGTATCGCCGCCAAGTAACACTAGATCATCCCATTGTAGACATCCGATTGTTAAAAATTGATTGTTAATGATAAAAAGGCGGCCCACTAGCAGACATGTGTTTGTTAACTGTAAGCAACTGAAAGCATATTTTGGCATGTTGAGGATAAATCCCAATGCGACAGAAATGTTTCAAATTGTGGAAAATGTAAGGGGAAGGGTCAGAGATTAAGAAAAACTAAAATTTAAAAGATGAGTGTCCACCAATCATAGTGAAAAAAGATACGTCAATAACGTTGTTTTTATGTTACTGTCTAGCTAGCTAGCTAGCTGACTAGCTAATAAGATTTTTCCATGTTAAATCCCATAAACTTTTTGCTCATGGCTAGCGCAAAATTGCGAAGGCCTACGTACCTGAATTTTTGCACACGGATGCATGGTGATCTGAGGATGGTCCTTTTGTTGGTTTGGGGGTTGTAGGAGTGAGGACAAATGCGTGGGAGGGTTTTGAAATTTGCCACTGGCGAATTTAAATTTCGTTTCTTTTCCAAGTTGCAACCAAAGATTTTACGCAACAATGGCTTGAACAATCAAGACTGGTCCTTCGATTTATTGTAAAAGCCTGGACGAACTAAAAACTGAACTGTAACGAAGGAGAAAATAAAGAAACATTAACGTTGCCGTGGATTGCGTAAGAATAAAGGGATGCACGTTAGATGATGGTTACGCAACAATACCAGCATACACGAGCTAATGGGTTTTTTTGTTAATAACCCCAAAAAAATGCTTTGCGTTCTGCTATTTTAGTAACAGCGACCTTCGGGAATTTCTGCATGACTAAATGTGAACGAAATCTTGAAAAATTAAGGGGAAGTTGCAGGGATAAACAAAACAACTGAAGGGGATGCGCTGATTGAGTGAGCGAAGCGAACGAAATCAGCGATTGTTAGTCAGTGTGTGCAAAAATGAGATTGAAGCATCCTGAACAGACGGTGTAACCTTATGTACGTTCACAGTCCTATGAAAGTTGTGATATCCACCCAAAACCAAAACTGGTAGAAAAACCCGCCAAGTTTCCAAAAACGGTCGGCCTTTGAAGGTAGTGATATCATTCCACCAGGGAAAGTCCACCAAAGTTAATCCTATTAGCCAAGTTTATCGCACATACTAATAGTTCGAAAGTTAAATGAAAACTAGAAGATTGCTACTAGCGGTAGCAATCTTCAAGTTTTCATTTAACGTCCAAAGTATTATTCGGTGCGATTAACTTGGCTAATAGGATTAACCTTGGTGGCCTTTCCCTGGTGGTATGATATCACTACCTTCAAAGGCCGACCGTTTTTGGAAACTTGGCGGGTTTTTCTACCAGTTTTGGTTTTGGGTGGATAACTATTACAATACGACGAACTGGGGGGTTTAAAAAATTGAGGGGTAACTTCTCATAGGCTTTGGGGGGAGGGACGGGCATCACTGGGAACCACACTTGATAAATAACATGACAAACAACAAACCCAACAAAAACAAAAGGCTACACTAACTACCTCGCAGTCGGTCTTCTGTGCACTTACGCCACTTCCAAAATATGTTGAGGCGCACACCTCTATCACTCACTGCAACTACGAACTCTACTACATAATCAAAAAGCAGTAACCATCGCAATTTTGCCAGATTTTAGGCCTATTTTTTACCTGCCGATTTAATTTCGTAAATAGCAGTAACACGGTGCATCTCCCTACACAGATATAGTGTTCGGTGAGCGCCACCTATATAGATCTGTGGTAGCGAGCAAAGTAACGGGAGAGACGTCATAATATAGTATTGTTGATAGCCAGTAGCGATCTAACATTGTCCTGGGTGCTGCAGGCAAATGGCCTTAGGGCTTCGGGCAGATGACCAGGAGTGGTTAACGCTCGCTAAAACCATTTGAAACCATTTGACTTAAAGTTGCTGTGGTAACATGATTTAGGCCTAATTTTTTTTTTTATCTGACGTTTTAATTTCGTAGCAGATAACAGAGAATTTGATTTGAGAGTAGGAGCCTATTTATTCAACCATGCAGCATGGCGACGAAACTATTTTAAATGTGCGTTGTTAACGAAATCCTTTAGTTTTTACGGTTGTGTGTCTGCCTGTAATGGTTAAATGCGACGATCATATATTATTATTTCATTGAGTTACTACGAGAAAGTCTATTAGCTATAAGGAAGCAACAATGTTTTAATTTGCCGTGTTTTTAGACTAATTTTTGGACGCTGAATCTAATGGTGAAACGTGTTTGTCTCTCTCCTGTACCGTACCGGAGTTGAAAAACGGGAAGACGGACAAAGTCGTTGCTATAGTCTTTGAGCGGCTTCGGTTGAACAGAAAACTAAAACAGCTAAGGTGGACTCATATTTTATTGAGATGAACGTGTCCCGAGTGAAATTCACAAAATCTGAAATAGTAGTGTGATGCTCTTTCCATTTAACATACCTCATCATCTCCATGAAAAAGACGAAGTAGTGAACCAGAGTTTCAATGATTCGAATCCCTGTCATGCCATCTCAAAGAAATATAGGTCCATAAGAAAGGCTTGCAGAATCTTTACGATTTTTATTCAAAAGTATCCCTGTATGTGTTTTGTTTTCTTATTTCTTTGCTACGTAACGATTTGCGTGCATTAACTGGAGCAAAACCTAGTTACAGTTTTTAGATTGTCTTTTAATAATTAGTCGTTAATCACACAGATTCACGTTACAATATTTGCAAATCGCTGTAAATTAAATAGGATTAATGGAAAAATTGAAAGTCAAACGCTGAAAAATAGCTTAAGATTCCGGCCTTTGGTTTGGATTTATACTTCATAAACCAGGGTCGAACCACCCTTTCATTGGACAGATAGGTACTCCTGTTGTCTGAGCCACATGGGCACCTGTACAGTTATTAGCAAGTCATTGGTTCGATTCCAGGTCGTGTGAGTCTATAATGAATGCGTTTTGAATCATAGCTCGTATTACAGAATGCATGGTGTTTGCCGTTTTGCAATTATGTTTCCTTTTATGTAAAAGATCCTAGGTTTTTTCTAGTAACATTTTCCCTCTCCGTCCCAGGTAACTTTAGCAATAATTGATAAGGCCGTTAATTCGAAAATTTCGCCTTTTTCGTTTCTTTTTGTTTTGCACTCTAAATGGTTTTTTATATGAATTTGAATTATTGTAGGACCTTATGTCGCATTCTTTATTGTTGTTGGCTGGCCTCATTTATGCTGTTCCCTATCTCTCACTTGGAAGAGTTCATTGTTGGCTGCACATTGTTTAAATTCGTTGTTGCAGGAATTCGTTTCCATACGCAAACGTTAGCAATTTTGTCGACTGTACAACGCGTTTCAATAATGGCGGCCGGAAGTGATGAGCGCTACGGTTGGTATTGAGAGATTTTCAAATGGCTGTAGTTATTTTTCTAGGATGAATTTCAGGATTCGGTTTTCCCTAGCCTGTAGCTGAAGACTGTGGCTATTAAAGGGTTCCAAGTTTGGCCGTTGCTGTCCATTACTGAGAAAATGGCTGAGGTTTGAAAATCGAGGTTTTTGCATTTTCGTGCGCTCGAGAAAAAAAAAGTGTTCGCCGTGAAAACGAAGGTTTTTCGGCGGCGTGCTATTACACTGGCCATCAACGTTTTCAGTAGACAGATCTACGCTGCTCCCATTATATCCAAGGCAGGTAAACACGTAGTGGAAGGGTTTAAAAGAGTTTTAAGCCGGCAAACGCGGTTCCCGAAAATTTGCAAGTAGATAGGGGGTTAGAATGGTACTCAAAGGTTTCGCACAATTTCTTAACAAATAAAAAGGGAATAAACCTATTTTTTTTTAAAAACAAACAACGAGCATAAAAGTGCAATAGAGGAAAGAGCCATAGGCACGATAAAGCGGAAAATATATAAAATAGCGACTTACCACGGCACTTACAAGTATATTGACATTTTACAAAAAAATTTGAAAGGCTAAAATTCGGCCCCCCCCCCCCCACCCAGCAATTCGCACCCCACCAAACTCTTTGAATACGGCAATCAATATTTCTTTTGGAAAAATTACCATTCGCTCGTCACAGTTTCAAAAACGCAGGAACCCTAAAAAATACACTTTCGAAGTCTGGCAGAAAGTGAAAGTCTCAAAACTGCGTCGTAAATTTGCGCGAGGCTATAAAGCAGGGTATGGTTTAGAAGAATTCATTATCGTTAAGCATTTCCCCTCTATTCCACATATTTAGTCTCTCACCGACTTGCAAGGTGAACAGATCTTGGGCAAGTGGTACGCTCACGAACTGCAGCTGTCTAGAAAACAAAAAGACAATTATCATACTACAGAAAAACTTTTGAAAACATGTGGTAAAGCCCCAATCGACAATTTCTTGTACGGTGGAAGGATTACAATTCCTCTTTTGACAGTTATGTTGATGAAAAAGATTTAAAATATAGTCCCGCATCTTAAAAAAATAATCTGCACGATGGCTGCTCATGATAATTTTTTCCTGCAACTCCCCAGTAACGCATCACCCGACTTGTACCCTAACAACACGTTATCAGAATTCACCATTCATCTTCCTAAACGTATCGAGCTCGAGGGGAGGTGGTCTGCAGCTTTATTAGAATTGCAATACCCACACTCGTGTATTCAATTGCACAAAACACACACTGCAACTTTTTAAATTGTCAAGAATCCTTGGAAGCTGATGGTCTTTCCTTTTTTTAGTTTTCGGGAGGTATTAACAATGACAATGATGAACAATGGGTCGATGATTTTAAAGATTTTCTAAATAATTATATTACTCATATTCACGGCGATGACCCTCTAGTTAAAATAGACGTGAATAATGACGAGGGGCGAAAATTATTTAGAGTACTGCTCAAGCCAAATTGTGAAGTTTCGATAGAATCGTGATTGGCATATATTTTGGGTTTTGACGGAGATAGAGACGAATTAGTAAAAAAAACCACTGAAGCACCTGGACCCTCTAGAAATGTACTTGAAGATCCATCGGAACATTGGCACATTAACGTCTTATGTTACAGGGAAACATCGTACGTCATTGAACACACAGTACCCGAAGGTTTTTATCCTGATGTCGCTACATTAATGGACACCATAAACGATATTGTTAAGAATACTAGAGCAAAAGATGACATAACTTTGGATACGACCCTCTAACCAAAAGAGGAGGTGTAGAGTTGGCTTATGATGTTTCTGCAAACTTTAATGGCGCTATGGGCGAACTTATAGGGATAGGAAATGCTGCAGATATATACGAATCACAGTTTTTAAGCATCCTGTAGATTTAGATATTGGCTTTAAAACAATATATGTTTATTCTGATATAATTTTGCCAGACGAAATTGTGGGCTCGTCTTTGGTGCCTCTATTGAGATGCATCCCTGTACTTGGCGTGGATGGAACCAACATTTCAGAAATCTACCAATTTGCATTCTATAAACCCTTAGTGCGTAACGCCTTTCACGAAATTAAAATTTTTCTGTTGGAAGATACAGAAAATTTAGTACCGTTTGCGGGGGGAGGGAGGGTTAATCTGACCTTGCCTTAAAAAAAATAGATTGAAAAACGAAAGTACACGAGATTGGTCAGCCGGTTGGTGATTAGATGCGGTTGGAGAAGGAAGGTGAATTTTTTCTATTTGGCGACAATAACAAACATATTTAAACAATGAAGTTCCCTCCACGTAACATGTTAGCGGCTTGCTTTAATCATTATTCCCGCCAGAGTGGCTCGGCCCTCCTGATTATTTCGCCAGAAGTTGTTTCCAGCGCGGGAGCAGATTGATTTCGAACTTCAGAGCTAGAGCTGTTCCGTTCGTGTTACCGTTTATAAAAAATGCAGCATTAGGTGCCGGACGTTATTTTTTTAAGACAAGGGAAACAGTTTCTGTGAGATTTGAGCAGTGGGGTAGGGTTCAGGGATGCTGCCAGGCAGAGACTAGGCCAAGTGAAATCAGATTTCCTTAACACTGTATTAGGGAGGCAGGGAGGTAGTGGAGGCGGGGAAAAAAGGAAGAAAGATAACTTATCTGCTCCGTTTCCTTTTCCCCCAATCAGTCTGGCTCTAGACGTGTGACAGGACGCATCGGAAAGACTAAGAAGGCACGTAAGAATCAGACTAAACGCAGGCATGTGACATTTTCGATTAATTTCTTTAAAAAAAAGATGGCGTTAGTCCGTCATTCTTCGCAAGAATGTGGCTCAGGTGGTTTTGAAGTTTTTTCGGTTTCGCCAACAGCTGTTGACACAATGGAAGTGCAATACGTCGAGCATTTCCCCATTCATTCCCTAACTTCGACCACTCCCATAGAGTTCAAAGTACAAACTTCAGGAAGTGACTGGTACTTGGATTTAGACCAATCTTTATTAAAACTGCAGGTCAAAATTGATAATACCGATGGAAGCAGCTTGGCGCCAACAGATAAAATTTCGACGGTTAATAATTTCCTTTCCTCACTTTTCCAACAATGCGCCTTGATTTTGAACGAAACTCTGTTCTCTGTATCAGACTCCTGTTATCATTATCGCAGTTACATTGAAAATTTATTAACATATTCAAGAGAAACGAAAAGATAACAGTTACGTCTGGCAGGTTGGTTTAAAGACCAGACAGGCTAATTTAACGATTTAGACCCTACTGACGATAAAAATAATCCGGGTCTCATTAATCGTTGTAACTGTATAAAAGCGTCAAAGACTTGGGAATTGCTGGGCAGATTGCATGCAGATTTTTTCTAACAAACGTACCACCTTTTGAATGGAGTGAACCTGCATTTAAAACGCATTCGCAGTCCAGATTCATTTTCATTACTTTGCGCAGACAGTTCGAAAGCTCCTAAAGTAGTTATAACGAAGGCGTCCCTTTTCGTAAAAAAAGTAAAACCATGTCCCAATATCCTCCTCTCCCACGGTAAAGTACTAGAAAGCGCAAACTCCCGTTATATTTTAAGAAAAGTTGAAACGAAAAATTTTTACTGTTCGTGCTGGCACTCTTGATGACAGTATCGATTCTCCTATTGTTGGCCCCTACCCGAGTCTTGTGTGCATAGGCATTGTTAAAAACAGCGCTTTTTCTGGTGACTATAAAGAAAATCCTTATCTTTTCCACCACTACAACGTTAACCACATTGCTCTTTCCGTGGAAGGTCGTCTGATACCGTCCCGACCCTTCCAACCAGATTTTGCGAACGATTTGTATTCTAGAGACTACTGGTCCTTGTTCACCTGTACTGGTCGTGACCTGACCGACGCAACCCTAGATATTTCTTATGAAGATTATAAAGGTGGCTCCATGTTGCATATGTTTGATCTGACTCCAGACAACTGCCTCGGTGCCTCACACCTAAGCCTTGCGAGACAAGGTACAGTGCACCTGGAATTAAAGTTTGCCACTGCACCTACGACACCCGTCAACGTCATATTCTACTGCCAGTATCAAACCATAACGGAAATAGACAAAAACTGCAGCACTATAATCGATCAGTCAGCGTCTGAACTAGCTTGACTTCATGGATACTCTACAACTTTCTAGGCTTGCTCGTAAAGACGACAAACTGTCCAAAATGTATGCCAGCACATTTCCTTGTGATTTGCTTCCAAAACACCCAGTACGTGAAATGTGTCTTTTTATAATAAATAAATACTTGCATTATTCTCCAGGATCCCACTGGGTCGCTGTCATGCTTCAACCCGAAAAAAAATAAACGCCGTGTACTTTGACAACTGCGGCGGACGTGCCAACAATTGATGCTTTTTTAAAGAAAAACAGTGACAGTTATGACTATAACACGGCAAACCTTCAATCTCCATGTTCGAATGTGTGCGGCGCTTACTGTTTGTACTTTTGTTATCATGCTGCGAGAGGACATTCATTACGTGACAATGTTAAGAATTTTGATACCAAGACCAAGAAGCGCAACGATTTAAAAGTTGCAAAATTCGTAAGACTCATTTTCAAACACACATTTGCACACGTACGCAGAGATTTGCTGTGCTTTAATCAAACTGGAATATTTTCGTAAATTGTGGGATGACTTTATTTATTTATTTTATTTATTTATTTATTTGTACGTAGTTTATAGTGTCAACATGCAATAAACCAAGAGTAAACGCAAATTTTACATACGGGGAATTTATTTACAATATGATTAGTTGTTAGTATTTACAGGTGTCAACCGGATGTTAGGCTACATGAATAATATAACGGTTGGCAGTTTACACGATCAACTAATAGAACGGATTTGTTCTTAGAATAGGAAAAAAATATTTGAATAATAATATTTTCTTTTCAATATTTTAAAAAGTCAGACATGCAAATTTGTTAAAAACCCAATATTTTCGACACGCGCTGCCAATGCCCATCTTCAAAGCTATTTATGAAAAATAATAAATACCGCTCTGAGAATAGGGCAAAGCATTAGACATGCAAGCGTCTATTATTTTTTAGTAAACTTACACGTTTGGCTTTTTAAAAAAATATTCAAATTACAGGCGAAATATAGGCCTACTGTGAGTGATTATAGAAAAAACAAAACAAAAAAAGCTCAATACTCATGATTATTAACGTAAATATTCCAATACGCTACACTACACTACAGAAGAACACTGAGAATATAAAAAAAGTGTTATTGTCACTGTTCTCAACCGAATTGGGCATCACAAGCAGTGATGCATTCATTGATTTCACCCAGTTCAAGACGCAAAGTGTCCCAAACTTCGAGAGGAAGGTGAAGTCCTTTAAGGGGGGTAGGGCGAGCAATTCGTCCAAGCCCGAAGGCTGAGACTGAAGTAGTCTAACGTGTACTTTGTCGGAATAATATCTGGATATACAGAGACACGTTTATTGGCGTTTATCTCGTGCCGGTGCATGGCGATGCCGTCAGCAATGTAAGTAGGATAGCTTACAGGGTTTGCAAGCTCTTCTTCTATGGTATAATTGCGTGCAGGCTGACGGTTTGTGACATCTTGCTCTATGGCACTGTCGATTAAAAGCTGCATGTGAGGGCTGCATAGCTTCATCCATTCCCCGTAAGTCAAGTTCATGCCGATGCGCGAAGGTATCCACTTTAACTCGACCTGGCTGAAATTGTACTGTCGAATGGAGACTTACGTTTCATGTTTGAAGGATTTAACCTGCATAAATAGTCCGGGAGGGGAAATAATCACTATGAATTCCTTTGGATCTGGCTTGTATAGAATTGTGGGACACATGACGTGCATGCGGAACTTTTTGTGTGGCACAACAGGTTCATCATAGGTGTACTGGTAGACACGTTTCCCTACCTTCCTTTTAGGAGCAAGGCCTAAGAGGTTGAGATCTTCGTTGTGAGTTTTCCTTTTTTTTCAGAGTGTCTGCAGAAATCCACGAGCCGTCATTGTTGGTGCTTGAACTCGGGGTAGATGCCCTTGGTGTGTGGCCCTCTATGTCAGGCAGCGGAGCTTCAGGAGTAGACAGGTTGATAGTACTCTGACTGGCCGAAGCATCAACGTCTGGGCGTATCGTTTTGTTTAGAAAGTCCGACGCCTTGTACTTTTTGGATAAATCCGGATCTGGCTGTGAACTCTCAATAGGGCTGTCATCTGCCTCTACACCTTCAAAAAGAGATTGATTCTCCGGTATTGCTTGAGATGGCTCCATCATGCGGGTAAGAAACTGCGGCTTTGCACTGTACTTAAAATTACGAACGAAAGTCTCTCCAAACTTCTGAGTATGATTTCAGATCGTGCTTACTGGCGAAGCGAGTTAGCTGGAATAGCATACGAGATGTCTTTAATAAGCTCAAGACCTACGAGCTGCAGAGGGTCTCATAGCGTCACTTTATAGGCCTACTATTGGGTGAGTCGTCGGGTCACGTCAGTGGCGTCCTTTTTACACTCTACGATTGGATGCGGGAATAACAGTCTGAATGGATCACTGGCGTCCTTTTTTTGAACTCTTTCATTGGAAGAGAGAATAACGGCCAGATTTTTAAAGTTCGGAACAACAGGGGGCTTTTGCGGTAATTTTTCTGGAGGGGTTAACCCTTTTGAAACTCAAATTAATGGTGGGTGCAGCAATAAGGTCCCTCTGAGGGATTTCCACAGAGTAGCACTTGTTAGTAGGAGGGGACACCTGAAGCAGCGAGCCATTTTCGAGTTTTAAGCAGAAAGACTGATTTTTCACGAATCCTGTATTGCAAAAACAAAAATCACGTTCATTGCCGAACGGCAGGTAGCACGAACCTGTTTCATCGTCCACGTTTCTTTTATTGTCGGAAAAATAATCCATGCAGTCTTTGCCATCTTTGAAACGGTTGACTACGACAAAATTTTACTCCCATCCCGTTATTCTACTCGCGAAATCTCGCAACACTGCTAGCAGCGGCGTCCATTCTTCGGCGTGTAGAGTAAATCCTTTATACTTATAGGACAGGCCGAGATTTCCATAGCCTACGTGCGAGCGTGGCAGTTCGTACACAGCGCTACAGATTTCCATTTGCTGGTTGCACAAATATTCGATTTCGCGTTCCAAAGCGAAGAAGATCACGATGGACACACCCTCCGGGAAGATGGGAGAATACAGCCGTACGTTTAAATTGTGTAAATGTCTGTACCAATAAGCTGGATGCATTAAAGTGTTCAATTTGATTTCCTTAATCTTGTCAATCAATAAATCGAAAGTCAATTCGCTCTTATTCTACATTTTGCGAGGTTCTGGTTCGGCTTTAACGGTTTCCATTCTTAAGCGCAATAAAAAATACAAACTGGGAGAGAGCGTTTTCAATTGCACGCTGACTCAAAGAGGAAAACTGGTCGACTGCGCAGACAGCGTGTGTTGCTAAGGACGGGCTCTACTCTTTCTCCTCCTAGCAGCTGTTGGCAAGAGGATGTGTTGCCTAGCAATGCGTCATCTGTGGAGGTTTCTTTCCTCATCGCGAGATCCAGTTCTGTCTCTACCATCACCATGGCAAGAAAGAACACGCTTCCCGTCTTCTGCGCCAACGCTGAAAAAGAAGCCGCTTTCCAAACTCTGGCACAAGAACTGGCAAAAATCGTTTGGGAAGAAGATATCCACTGTAAGGGATATTTCCTCAAGCGGCCGAATCGATACGGTTCAATTATTTTAGAGCCGATTGGTGAAAACGGTAGGCCTCTAACCGAAGACCCAGAAAAAAACGACCAACTAATGAAAGATCACCGTTCGAGGCAGGTAGGACGAAGGAACCGAGTCAGGAATGAAGCAGCCAAACGAGCGGGCATCTGAAGGAAGTCAGCGCCTTTAACCTCTGACAAAAAGTCCTCAACATAGGCAAAAACAGCCCTTTTAAGGGCTACCAATCAATACAAAAGAGATTCATTATTTCGACTGTTTTTAACGCAGAAAATTAGCGATGAGATGCTACATTAAAAATAATAATATTCTTTCTACCCACCATTCCTATCCCGATACGATAAATTAGCACAAGCAAAACGCAGCTACAAAACTTACCCCAGCATGTCATGTCAAACCACCCCGCCCCCCCCCCCCAAAAAAAAGAAGTTCGCCATTGCCCCGGCCGGTAAGATTCGAGCGTTTTTTTATTATTCGTTTTTCTTCATTTTAACACTGCGGGAGGGAGTAACCCGCCACTGCAGCGAAACCGACCCGTTGCAGCATCCGGGGGCAGCCTATTTCAAACCTATACTAACTATGACTGACCGCCACCACCCACCTGATCCACCTACGTCCCCAAATTTCCCCCATTGATTCATCAACCTCCAACCTACCCCTACCCCCTCCCATAACGATCGGACCCATAGGGGCTGGATGGCGGAGGGTGGCCAAAAACTCCCCACCGGTCCCCAAATTTCGCTCATAGCCTCATCAACCCCCAACCTATCCCTTCCCCCCTCCCATAACGATCAGACCCATTAGGGCTGGATGGCGGAGGGTGGCCATAAAGCTTCCCTCACTACTAATATTCGCAGCAAAATATAATTGGCTGAGCAATCAACACTGGTTGATATCTAATCATATCTCGAAAAGTACTGGACCGAATTGAATGAACCCAAAAGTAGATTACTTATTATAATATCTGCGATATTTATATACATATTACATGCTAAATTATGTATTAAACAGCTAAATTTAACTGGCCGAGCGAGCAGCACATGTTGATATCTAATGAAATCTCATTAACTAATGGATAAAATTAAATGAAACAAAAACTGAATGGCTTTTATATCTGCTATATTTCTATTAGTATTACATGCTGTGCTATGCAGCCAAATATAATTGGCCCAGAAAGCAACTCGGGATCTGATGATATCTTGAAAACTAATGGCTAGAATTGAATGAAGCAAAAAATCGATTGTTATTATGATATCTGCCAGATATCTGTATGTATTATCTTCCATACCTAGCAGCAAAATTTAGTTGGCCGAGCGAGCAACGCATTATGATACGATCTCTCGAAAAATAGAGAGTAGATTTTCATAAACAAAAATTATACTTGGTATACTTGGTTGTCTTCTATTCATTACATAAAAAATCAGCTAGTTAATTATAGGTTCCTACTAAGATTACCTGATGATAATGCCAAGACTGCTAAACTCTGATAGGCGTTACTGCGTGCGGTGCATACATTTGAAAGGGCTTTAGTAGCTTTCTACGTATCATAAAATTTAATAATAATAAAAAACTTTGTTGCTAGTAACAGCAAAAGGTGAGGGGGAAGGGCCAGTTAAAATAGTATAAAGAACTCAATGTCAAATGCAACAAATCGTCAGCTTGATATGTATAAATAAAATAATATTACTAAAAGTCAAAAATTATTTAAAATAAAAAATGTACTATTTTAAAACACACACAAACACAGAAATTGCAGAAAATAGCAAAAAATACTACCTAAAAAGGATGAGACAAATACTTTTTCAAATCACATTGCCGGAGTCCCTTTTTAAAGAATTTAAGAGATGGTAGCGTCACCAATTCACTTGGTACGTCATTCCATATCGTCACAACTCAATTTGCAAAGAAATGTTTACGACAGTCAGTATGAAAGGTACTGACTGCGTGTTTAAAAGGGTGTCCACGTGTACGGCTATCAATTCGCAATTCAAAAAATCAAGTAAAATCGGAATTAACCAACCCATGTAGCAATGAAAAGGGTCAAGTATAGGTCTGCTTTTAATCGACACAACTTGAGTGAATCTAGGTTAAGAGATACCAGTCTTTCAGAGTTGGAGCTCTTACGCTGGCCCCGGGGAGACTATGTAAATCTATGCTGAACAGACTCAATACGGTCAATGTCGCCAACCAAGTATGGTGACCACACAGGGCTTGCTTATTCAATAATGGGCCTTACAAAAATTTTAAAAGCCCAAACCAAAATATTAGCATCTCCCCAAAGGTACATAACTTTCTTAAAAATGCTACACGTTGATTTGTGGATTTGGTAATGTTTAGATAGTGTGTGACTATGTGACAGTGTGTGACAGTGTGTGACTTGAGATCTGAAGAGAACCAAATGTTAAGATCCTTCAATACTCTGCAATGGAATAAGACATAATTTGGTGATAAGGCATAATCATACATTAAATTCTGTCTTCCAAGATGAAACATGGTGTATTTCTTTGGAGCAATCAGCAATTGCCAATCAGACGACCAAGTAGACAGTTCAGAAGTGCTACTGACTAAACCTCTGTAGGAAGCATTATCAACAACAGGTTAGGTGATGATGCAACCACATCTTCTGCAAATTTTTTTCAGCAATGTATCAACTACTGTAGTTTTTATATTGTTTAAAAACAAGTTGAAAAGGAGTGGTCCTAGGACACTACCCTATGGAACACCACTAGTAACATGTTTAGTACTAGAACATGCATCACCGACAGAAACATGCTGGGTACGATTTGATTAAAAGTCGTGGAGCCAATTTAATAAGTTGCCCGTAATCCCTAGAAGATGCAATTTCACTAATAGTTTCAAATGCACTACTGATTCAAATGCCTCGGCAAAATCAACAAGAATAACATCCACAGAGATCATACAGAGATAAGTAATAAGCTGGTTGCCCTACCAGGCATAAAGCCAAACTGATCGTCAAGAAGTATACCTTTCTCCTGGATAAAGGATAATATCTTCTCACGTATAATGCATTCCATGATTTTACATGGAATACAAGTCAAAGCAATAGGTCTGTAATTATGCGGGTCAGACGCATTTTCTTTTTTAAAGATTGGACTGATACGTTCCTTTTTCCAATCTTCAGTCAGCTTACCAGTAGCCATAGAGAGTTCAATGATCCTGGCAAGTGGCTCACATACCTCGTGCTTAATTTTTTTGTAAAAGAATGGAGAGTAACCGTCTGGTCCAACACTGTGGCTGGGTTTCAGAGTAGTCAATACCTCAAACACTTTCAAATTTGAAAATTCTGGAGACTCGCAATTAAATTCAATTTGATGACCAACCAAGGGAGGAACAACCTGATTGTCAACATCACAATTTTCTACAAACACATTGTTTAAGACATTGACTTATCAATATAACTATTAATGAAACCACCATTTACTTGCAGGGGAGGAATAGAGTGGGAGGACCCCCTTTTTGTTTTAACAAATCTGAAAAGTGAAGCCATACTGCTTTCACTTACAACATGTCGCTCTAAACGAGTTCGAAATCACGTGCAAATTTTGCATTTTCATTTTGACAGACATTATACCGTTGTGTATTTTCGTCGCACGGATTAAGCTAATACGAGTACCACAAGTTCAATTTTTTTTCTCCTTAATTAAAAAATGTATTTAAGAATTGGACAGGTTTTCTTACAGTGTGGGTTTGACCCAACCAACTTACGAGTTTTAGTGACACATTCATCAATGATGTTTAAAAAAGATAACCACAGATAGTTTACATCATTCGTTACAGGCAAAATTTCATGCCAATCAACCTCCTTGAGGAATGCTCGCAACAGCATATAATCCAACTTAAATCGAAATCTTGTGGCTTACTTTGATACCATACATCTGCAAATGAAAAGCAACCATATTATGGTCACTAGTTCCAAAATGATACAAAACGTTAACGCTATACACAAGCCTATCACAGTCCACCAATACAAGGTCGAGAATATTTATTGTTCATAAGTGTAGGCTTAGTTACAAGTTGCACCAGCCCAATGTCCAAGATACAGACAAAAATTACTGTTAACTGGTGGCATTTGTGCGAAATAGTATATAAGTCACAATTTATATGCGTCATATTAAAGTCAACCGTAAAAATGTTGGGATAATCCACACAAAAACAGTCGTAAAAAAAGTTACAAACTTTTGGACCGTATCTTAATCATAATTATCCGGAATGTAACCAAGTAATAATCTAATTTTTTCAAAAGAGAAATCTAGACAAATAGCATTCACAGTCATTTCCAATTATTTTGAATACAAAATATGGAATCACCGTTTTCACCACCGCCCAAAGCTCCTAGTAAGCCGACGTGGACAGTCGCCCACTACAAAACTATCAAGCTTGGTTTATCTCAACGAAAGCTCTCTCATCGTTTGTTATGTGTTTGGTTGGACGTCTAATTATTGCTGATTGGCAAAGAATAAAAAAAGTAGGAAGACCGTAATGAGCACCCTAGGTTTTGTTTATTTAAATCAGTTCGGTAGTATTTTATATTTATTCAGATATCATGAAATGCTATCCGTTCGGTAAACTTTTATTGGCTGGTTATTATTACAGCAATCTAGAAGGAACCTGATAAGCACCCAAGTATTTGTTTCACTGAGTATTTTGTGTCATTTGTAGTATTAACTTTATTAAAAATAAATACTAAAACATTTTCTGCTCTTATCCATCAACTCAAAGCAAACGTATTTCATAGAATTTAACGAAATATTCAGCCTGAGTAACGTTTGCTCCCTGTTGGCTGCACATAACCGAATAATAAACTCATCGAACACTTCACAGTTTATTCTAATAAAATGGGGAAAGTAATTGTAGTTTCAAACAATTTAAATTGACATCTGGATTTGCCATATTATGGCTTGCCTTGCAACTTTTTAAATAATACTAATTTAAGTAAAGTTTATTTAAATGACAACTTTTTTTATGTGCTGCAATTAAAACTTCGAATATGTTAAGAAGAAAAGATTTTAAAATAATCCTTTTAATCATCTTCTACCTTTAAAGTAAATTATGATAATGGTACCGCTATACTAGATGCTCTAACAAGCAACTGTAGTCTTTGTCTCGTGAAAATCCGTCCAGTAGTTTTTTTTAGATGTTATCACATGCCATTATGTTTTCTTCGCTCAGCCAACTATTTTCAGCCAGTTAATATAGTAAACATACATAAAGGTAAACATATACTAGACACCTTCTGAAGGCGGATGTGTTTCTGTTTCATGAATAAATATCATGAGGTATCCTTACGGTTTTTTCGTTCGGCCAACGATTTTCAGCCAGTTAACATAATATGTTGTAATGGCAGAAATATACTAGACAATCTAACGAGCAATTCAGTTTTTATTTCATGAAAATCTGTCTACTAGCTCTGTAGATATCTTTACTTTTTTCTCGCTTGGTCAATTATTTTCTTTCAGATAACTTAGTGTATAATAAGGGTTGAAATATAGTGGAAATATTTAATAAGCAATTCAGTCTTTGTTTCATGAAAATCCGTCCACTGGTTTCCAAGATATCATACGTTTTTCTCGTTCTGCCAATGATTTTCAGTAAGTTAACGTAAGAGCTAGAAATATATTAGACAATCTAATACTCAATTCAGGCTTGTTTCATGAAAATCCGTCCTCTAGTTTTCGAGATATCTTCTGATGTCATTAAATTTTTCTCACTCGGCCTACTATTTTCATTCAGATAACTTATTAAGTAAAAAGTACAGAAATATAGTAGACAATCTAATATGCACTTCAACCTTTGTTGCATGAAAATCCGCCTAGTTTTTTCGCGCTCGGCTAATTATTGTCAGTCGGTTAACGTAGTATTTAAAAAGGGTAAAAATATAGTAGACAATCTAATAAGCGTTACAGTCTTTGTTTCATGAAAATCGTCTAGTAGTTTTCGAGATATCATCAAATATCTTTATGTTTTTCTCGTTCAGCCAATTATCTTCAGTCAGTTAACATAGTATTTAATAAGGGTAGTAATGTATTAGACAATCTAAGAAGCAGTTCAGTTTTTGTTTAGCGGAAATCCGTCTAGGAGTTTTCGAGATATCATCAGATATTTTTAAGTTTTTCTCGCTCGGCCAACTATTTTCATTCAGATTACTTAGTAAGACACAAGGGTAGAAATATAGTAGCCAACCTAATACACACTTCAACCTTTGTTTCATGAAAACCCGAGATATCCTACATCTTTATGTTTTTCTCGCTCAGGCAATTCATTTTTCAGTAAGTTAACGTAATATTTAATAAGGGTAGAAATATAGTAGACAGTGTAAAAAGCCTTTCAGGCTTTGTTTCATGAAAATCCGTCCACTAATTTTCGAGATATCTTCTGATGTCATTTAATTTTTCTCGCTCAGCCAACTATTTTCATTCAGATAACTTATTAAGTAAAAAGTACAGAAATATAGTACACAATCTAATACGCAATTCAACCTTTATTTCATGAAAATCCGTCTAGTAGTTTTCGAAACATCATCAGATATCTTTGTTTTTCTCGTTCGGCCAATTATATCCAGTCAGTTAACGTAGTATTTGATAAAGGTAGAAATATAGTAGACAATCTAATAAGCAGTTCAGTCTTTGTTTAATGAAAATCCGTCTAGTGGTTTTCATTACCACTAGACGGATTGGTTACCACATCCGGAGTGGTTTTTATTTGAATAAAGAAATCATAGATATCTTTATGATTTTCTCACTCGACCAATTATTTTTGGTCAGGTTACGTAGTATTTAATAAGGATAGAAATAAGGGTAGTGTACGGGTATAAGTGTAATAAGGCTGTTATTTAATAAGGGTAGACAAGCTAATAAGCAGTTCAGTCTTTGTTTCACGAAAATCCGTCTAGTAGTTTTCGAAATATCAGATATCTTTACGTTTTTCTCGCTCAGCCAACTATTTTCATTCAGATTACTTAGTAAGATATAAGGGAAATATAGTAGACAACCTAATACGCAATTCAACCTTTGTTTCACGAAAATCCGTTTAGTAGTTTTCGAGATATCATTAGACATCTTTATGTTTTTTTTAGCTCAGCCAATTATTTTCAGCAAGTTAACGTAGTATTTAATAAGGGTAGAAATGTATTAAAGAATCTAAAAAAACAGTCCAGTCTTTGTTTCATGAAAATTCGTCTAATAGTTTTCGAGATATCACCAGATATCTTTATGTTTTTTCGTTCAGTCAAATATTTTCAATCAATTAACATAGTATTTAATAAGGGTAGAAATGTATTAGACAATCAATAAGCAGTTCTGTTTTTGTTTCATGAAAATCCGTCTAGTAGTTTTCGAGATACCTGAATTTCTCCATGGTCGTAATTATGACCCTCGATATAACAAAAAAGGGCATTTATTTTTTACCGGAATTGTACATTGTAACCCAACACAACTACAAAACTCAGCAATTTAGTAATACAATATGATATGACAGGCCATGGCATAACGTCACGTCACGTGACATGATACGGTGTAAGGTACGAACATAACAGTCATAATAATGCTCATTGCATTTTTTTTCAGAAACTTTTGGATTCTTTTCTTCAGGTGGCAATTACGTGAACAAGGGATTTTGACTCATACGCCTGTCCATTGTGATGATGAAAAGCACTCAATTCTTGTACTGTTTGGTATTTTTTGCCTTTGGGTGTTTTGGAACAGAAGGCAGGGTTCAATTCCAAGGTAGGATACTTGATAACAAATAAAGGGACAAATGACTTTATATTCAGTTTGCTTGGCTCTACTCGGCTCCTCATAAGTTCAAATTGACTTGAACCAATCTTTGGTAAGACGTTTTATTATTTATGGCTGAATGAGTGCAGAAAGTGAGGACGAATACTTGCCAGTCAATTTATGTGTGTCTGCATTTTTGCCTGTTTGAGAAACGATAAAGAACATAATGTTTGTAGCTTTGTGATAAAAATCTTTTTGTTACTCAAAATTTATGAGTTCGAAGATGAAATTCATACCTCAGACATTTTCGGAAATTTTAATAGTTTTCAAACCAAAATATTTTCACGTTTGCGTAGCTTCTTCATCTTTTGGCTAAAACTAACTGGTAACTCATCTAACACTTAAGGTAACACGTTTAGAATGGCATGCACTCATTGGATGTATCCATTGGTAGATACCATTACCTGATTGCAGAAGAGCCGCTTGCTTTCTCCACTTTTCCCTCGTAGTTTTGGGTAAAAGAAGTGGCTGCTCACTAGCTATTTCCCAGGTGATTTTTTTTTACTTGACTAATATGCCCCTCGTGAGCATAGCTCACTCTGCATAGCAGTCCCCATTTACCAGGTTGCTTCCTTTACTAAGTGGCAGAATGTGCTGCTTGCTAGCTATTTCTCATGCAGAGTTGCTGTGGCAGATGATGATAATCCTCGTTCGAGTAGTAATAATGTAGATGTAGACCATACAAGAAATCCCATCAAAACTGGACGTGGAGTCAGTAGTAGCCATTTAAGTTACGAGGACAGACACCATAAGGCACATATGTATTTGGCTACCTCTTTAGCGTTTGGCTGCCTCAAATTTGAGTTTGGCTACATGTCTTTGGCTACTACCACCTGCTCGCCTCTTGAACGATGGTGTAAAATACACCTTTTGCTACCGCCCCTCCTCCTGGCAACAGGAAATTTTGTTGCTAGCATAGGAGAACACACTACCGAATTTTGGAACCTCAAAAATACAAACAGTTATTCATTTACCAAACAGCGGCCAAGTCCTGCTACGTGCATTAAATTCAATTTCAACGAAACAATTCAACTTACCTCTATAAAACTGTCCCAATACGAAGTCATGCGAGCGCTTCAAGATGAAATGAGTAACGGACTGAATATGGATATTACTTACGCAAATAGGGACTTCATCGAATTTTAAATACGTGACAGTTCACTCATTAACTTCTGTACTAGGAAACAGACTTTGGGCCTATTGTAGGTGGAGCGGAAAAAAATTTATTTAAAATTTGTACTTGCTATCATTTTAATGACTTTGCAATACTTTCTAATGTTCTTTAAAAATTTGGGTGCAATACTCCGTCGGCTACGTTTGAGCTCTTTGCCGTTTGTTGTCAAGCTCTTTGCTAGTCTTTTCACATTTTATTTAGGTAAGCTTAAAGTACGTTTCATATTAATTTTAAGACGCTTTAGTTTCTGTTTCTTTATTTGCAGCCTTTTCTACCATCGCTGCTATCTAAAGTTAAAATGCCACGTTAGCCGCCGTGGTTAAGCTAGCAAAGAGCGTGCCACCGCCAATAATGCCTTCATTGCTTATATTTATTACATAGTACCTTTTCTAGAGTTAAAATATTAATAATACAGCATTTAATTAAAATCCAAACAATCATCCATAACGAGAGTGCGTTACAATAATCAAAAGATTCAATAGATCCTCGACCGTCCACGGCTTACATGCCGCCTCCTACGACAATGTTAAAGCACAGACCTCTGCAGGCACATAGTACTTCATCTGCGATCGCTAATTTTTAAAAAGTTGGAATTGTCACAATTGTAGGTCAAACGATGTAAGCTGGGGTGTGACGAAAGCATTTAAATAATTCTAAAGGGTTCAGAATTTTTAGGCCTAATTTTTAGCGATAACAGGAGATAAATTAGGCCTATTGCGTTCGAGGTTAAGCCTATTCTTTCTTGCAACGCTGGATTGAGAGTTTATTCCTGAATAGCCCAGCTCACAGGTTACCCAAGGACCTGTGGATAGGCTGAAAATTCGCAATTTCCATAGCAACGAAGGAATCTTGAAATTATTATACGAAGCCATCGTATTGTTCCATGTTGTGGTGTAAACATATCGTCTGTTATATGCTTTAGTTCTGTATAAACAGTTTCCTGATGTAGTGGCGATTGTAGGTTTCACATTTGGGATTCCCGTTGATAGTGTAAATACCTGGTTTGATTGCTATGTTGGGTGAATTCCTCCAAGTACTGTTTTGCAAATGAAACGAATGTAAGTCGTTAACGAATCCTTTTGCATTTTCCATTTGCCTGCCTTTCTCTAATGGTTAAAATGCGATAATGAAATGTTACGTCGAAAAAGATTTTTGGCTATAAGGAAGCAACGATGATTTATTTTGACAGTTTTTAAAAGTTCACTTGATTACGAGCAAGACAGTGTATGCTTCGCTGGCAATCCTTAACTATTCAGGATTTCTAATTTACAATAGCGAGTTTTAGATCGATAAATTAGAACAATCGTAATTTCGTGGATTATAATTGATAAATTTACAGCAAATTCGAGATCAGCAATACTTTTTGGGTTATCTAGCAACGTGGCAAATTTCATGGCAATCTGCCCTCTTGTTTGGGCTCTTCCCAGACTACAAAAGTGCACCCAACTAACCAACATTTTGCAATTCAGTATCCATTATAGGCTACGCTACGCTCGCTTCGCTCACTCCGCTCTGCCAATAACAAAATCAGCATCGAGCGTTCTTACACAGAATTGAATACAAATGTTCAAATTATGACTGCAGTAAAATATAGAGTCCCGAACATGAGGACAAAACAGTGTTAAAATCCATAAAATGAAAATAACTGTTTATTGGGGACTTGCAACGATTCGATGATATAGACGGTTTCCTCAACGCCAGCAGCTGCATGCCGACAAGGACAAAAAATAGCATCAGTTCAATCACGCATGCTCTTTTTACCGGAGCTGGCAGCCTCACAAGAAATCTAATACATTTTCAAAAAAAAGTTTGCAAGACAAAGAGAAATAATACTTAATTTAACCATTACATATAATTATAAAACGATGTTCGTTACAATTTTAATAGTTTTCAAACCAAAATATCGACAGTTCAAACTTATATTAATCAAAATACAAAATTATTGTGAAACTAGACAGCTCAAGCCGCCCTCTCAGTGTTCCAAGACCAGGAGAGAATCTCCCACTCCGTACCTTATAGGTTCCACTAAGGTATCGCGTAACAAATCTCCCTTCCCTCGATGACTGTGGACTCGAAGATTGCCGACCCTTAAAATGGCATCTCAGAAAACCAAAAAAAAACTGAACTTCTATCTAAAGTTGCAAACAGGAGGAAAAAAAATTCCTCGAATCCATTAAATTTATTTAGTACCGGTACCCAAATTAAAGTTCCAAATCTACCAATGTTTAAACCAACACTTAGAAAACTCAACTTTATTTATATGGGACTTCCACTAATTTCTCATTCCCCCCAAAAAAAACTTCAGGGGAAAGGGGAAAAACTTCACTTAGGTTTACTTGTTTTTTTAAGCACCTTATTCCTTTAAACGCTATCAAAAGATATACAAAAGTGATCACATTTGCCTAAGTTATTCTTAACCTCAGAAAACAGACATTTATCACAAAATTTAACCATTATGCTATTAGAGATTCATAAGGGCAGACACAAAAATCCAAGGGGAAGAAAAAAATCTTTACCTCCAGTCTCCCTAAATCCTTTTAACTTTATACTCCGAAATTCTTAAGTTTCCACTTTAGTAACCCATTTAGGTAATTTGTAATATTGCACAACTTTAACTTACATCATTCTTTGACTAAAATTTGAAAGTTAAGTTTTCACACCAAAAAAAAATAAGAATTTGTACCACATTTTTTTTTTTAGAAAAAAACATTTTTAAAGGGAAAGCACAAAATTTAATTTAGGGGGAACTAAAAAAAAACTTGCCAATTTCGATGACAAAAGACAAAATTATTTTTGTTAAAAAAAAACCCTTTAATTTGGTAGGAAATTATTCTAAATTGCACGATTTCAAACATTTATTTATACGCAACAAAGGATAAGATATCAGGCACACGTGGAAGAAAATGACTTTTTCGCACCACTAGGACATTTTATAGTGTAGAGCAACGAAAAAAACTTTGTGAAAGTGAAAAAAAGAACTCACTAAAGAAATGATTATTCCTTTTACACATTTTTAGGTTACAACCTAATCACCAACACGCAAAGGAACCCGCTTAGCACGTGCTTTTATAGCATCAGATGACAAGTCGTCATTTGACCACAAGAACAGCGAATATCAACAATTATATACATTTACTCTACTGTGTAATAAGTACTTTCTTTCAAAACTAAAGATGTAAAGATTAATCTCACGAATGTTAATGACAATTCGTAACAATTTTCACACTTTTAGAACAAAAAAACACGAAGAACCTGTTAAAAAAATGAAAACTTGGTGGAGCTAAAGTTAAACGCTAGCTGAAAAAAATAGCATTTGTTAAGTTTATTTGGCCGAACCAGCCGCAAAACGCAATGTTAACATGCTCAAGCGTCATTAGCACATCAACGAAATGACACATCTATCCTTTACAACATGTAGAAAAACAGGATCAAACTCGGGGGAGGGAGTAAGGGGGAAGTGGCGGAGAGCAAAATTTGAAACATTTCCAATCAAACCCTGACAAATTTTAGGAACTCCAAAAATAGGTTAGATATCGCTTGAGACGAGAAATGTGGCGAGTTCCCTTTAACACTTTACCCGTTGTCACCAGAGACAACCTATACTTAACTGGGTTTAACACCTAAACAAATTCGTAAGTCCCTGTCCATTTGTATGCCAATTTTGCATTAAATTTAAGAGCTTTATTACTCAGAAAATAAGCTTTTCTCAAAACAAGGTCTTCTTTTTCAAAAGTAACATCCCTTCTTTTCTAATCAGCCAAAGCTTATGGTTTTCAGCTTGCTTGTTTTGGGAACGCTGTGCCATTTGGATAGCTTCTCTAAAGTTCTTGAAAACTTTGTTGAGCTGAATTCAGTTAAAAAAACAAGATGCAAACTCCATATCTGTTGGTATACGAATTTCACGTCCCATTGTTAAATAAGGAGAAAAACCCATCGCCTTTGAAACAGTTGACCTTATCAACATAGCTATCAAAGGTAGATTTTCGTCCCACTTTTTAAGTAGTCTTTATAAACGTTTAGCAATCCAACAGAGAGAGGATCCCATGTCTGACGGCCAAAAGAATTCTGCAGCTAATCCTTTAATCCTGGCCACGCCCCTGCCCTCCCCCACGTACTGGTTGTGCAATACCAGAAGTGGAGCTCTCCCACACCCTCCACATGTTGATTTGGCACCAAATTCTTGGAATTGATGAGGAAGGTCGTTGATCAAGGTCACGACCCTCCCTTTCCTGTTTAGCACCCCTAACCCCTGATCTTTATGAGTCTGATGACTGTTTTTTATTTGGGCACCAACATGGATTTTTGGGCACCATTTTTCCTTTCTTTCTTTCCTCCTATCGGGCTGCCATTTTTTATTTTCCTTCGTTTCTTCTTTCCTTTTTGTTCTTTTTTTTCTTTTTTCTTAAATTAACATTGGACAGTTGACTTTTTTTCACAGGCTATGGTAGCCGTTAGGATCGAACCGGGAACTTTTGGGTTACCTAAGGACTACAGGACTAGTATGTTTACCAGCTGAGCTAATTGGGACAAGCTAATAAAGAGGGCTTAATAGTAGCTCTTATAGATGACAAGGCACTGATGGTCACGTGACCTTGAAGCCACCCATAATGCAAAGCCGTACTGTTTAGTGCGGAACCACTAAATAAAGTAAAATATAATTTTAATTAGGCTATCCATAGCGTTGACGTCACTAGTCTCTCTACAAGGCTCCACTAAATAAATAAAAAAAAATAAAAATTTTTATTCACAAAGAGAATATAGGTAGGAAAGTCAGGGGTAGCATGAAAACAAGTCTGGGCAACCACTGATGCTAGGCTGCAAAGCCTAACTGAAGAGGTAGCAGCCAAGTAATATAAAAAATGACGTTTAACAACCGTGCCTCTGTCACTATCAAGATAAAATTAGTATTAAGAAGCCAAGGCTCTTTAACTAATTTTTACAAGTGGCCTAATAAATAACATAGTGGCACCAACCCTCTTTAAGCTGAACTAAATCTAAACTAAAGTCTCTTTAAGAAACTGACTAAAGAAATAACACCAAGTCAGTTTAATTCACCCTGTCTCTCTAAAATGAAATCAAGCCAATATTTAAAAAAAATAATAAAAAAAATCACGAAGTAATTTCCTTTAAGATAACTTAACATAGCCTAGCTGTAAAACCAAACTCTACTACATCACCCCAATTTTAACCTAACTCTAAAACTCCAGCCTACTAACAAAACTGGCTACTTTTTTTAAATCAAGAAGGCAGGCCCTTTTAACCAATTTTTTCACAAGTGGTATTTTAAATAATACCAACTCAGTTTAATCCAGTCTCTCTATAAAATCAAACCAACCCCTTAACTAAAATACAAAATCAAGAAAGCAAGTCCTTTAACTAATTTTTCACAGCTGGAATTTAAATAACACCAACTCGCTCTAAATTAACATTTTTCTAAAACCAGTGAATCTGCCTAAGAAATAAAAAAAATAAAAAGTTGAGTTTTAAATAACACTAACTCACTTTAATTTGGCCTGTCTCTAAAATCAACATACAAGCTAAAAAAAATAATAAAGGAGGTGACCTCCTTTAAGTTCGCCTGTCTGTGAAAGCAATGACTACCAACACCATCCCAGTTTAAGCTTGGCTATCACTAAAACCTGGTTAAAAATTGGACCAGGAGGTAAGCCCCTTTAAGCTTCTGTAACGTAGTCTGACTCGTAAAATCTAATTTTCACCAACCACTAGCTCACATAAAAAAATACTCAGAAGTCATGGCCTTTAAAGCTATCCTAACCTAATTCGCTCCCATCACCACAGCTTGGAACACATCTTGACGATGGGGTCTTCGGCATTGCCGTTGCTTTATGTCTGGGCTGCCTGATTTGTGAATCGCACGTGTGTCCTTGTGGAGCCCGTGTCGGTGCTTCAGGCACACTGCTGCTGCTGCTGAAGCTTGTAAAACCTATGCAACCATTATGTGTTTTACCCTGTTGCCATCGAGACGCTTGTGGCTATTGGCCACCAGGGTCTCTCCTTGATTACCGCTATTGGCTGCTTGATTACCAACATTAGTGGGGAGAAGTGGGCCATGGCCTATTTAATCCAAAGGATCATTATTGCTGTTCAGCGAAGGAATGCGCCTCGATTCTTATCACCATTCCTGCAACGGCATCCCTTGATGGATACTTCAGTGGCTGTGATCTAGTATTCTGCTTCTGCTGTGTGTGCTACTGTTGTACATTTTAAATTCGTGTTCTTTACCGTTTCAAAGTACAATTTATTTTTGTGTATTTTCTTTGTCTGAAATGGTGTTGTTTTGGATCTCATGGATTTTTACGGGTTGGTTGTCTCTTCATATGTACTATGTTATATTACAAACAAAAACGTTAAGTGTGCCATAAAAAAAGGAGGTTATATGATTGTATTTCCACTTGTTAAAATGTACATGGATAAAATTGATGATTTATAATTTAAATAATAAAATGTACAATTGAAAAAATTGCATCTGTTTAAAGGCTGTTGTGCTTTACGTTTTAGATTATATGATTGGTAAAGCACAACAGCACTTAAACAGATGCAATTTTTTTAATTGTACATTTGATTATTTAAATTATAAATCATCAATTTTTATTCGTGTACATTTTAACAAGTGAAAATTCAATCATATAACCCTCTTTTTTACGGCATACTTGACGTTTTTGTTTGGAATCGTGTACCTTTTTTACGGCTATTTTGTCGCGCTACAAAGGTTTATTTATGCCTGCAGTCTATTGTTGCTGGCGACTTTGAAACAATTCAACTCAACTCTGAAAGCCTCCATCTGCAAAATAAATACACCATTCCGTGGTCTCTAGCTGCCAATTTCGAAATTAACAACGTAGCTTAGTTTGGTTTAAATCTATATGCGTTTAGCTGAAATACGGATCCTTTCATTTTGCCGTTCAACAATCAACTTTTAGCAAAGACATAACACGTTCGTACGTTTAATCTTGCACGGAAATGCATGAAAGCTGGTACAAATATACCTTCTATACCTATCTACTATCTGGCCAAGTTTGGTCGAAGTATATTGAATAGGAACGGAGAAATTAATAGTTTTAGTTTTGCTGTATAGAGGGCTTCAATCATACATATATACACGGCTATCGCCGTGAATGATACTCGTGATAAGAATAGCTCTCCACGGATGAATCTTGTTGCAAGGACTATTTTATATTCTCGTATTCTTATCAAACTTATCTTCCACCTCTGATCAGATATTTGATGAAAACTCTGTGTTTTGTCGTTAATTGTTTACAACTATGATTGCTGTTAAATCATTTCCCAGTATTCCTTTTTTTCGGGCAAATACTAACATTTTAGTTTTTATTTTTTATATATATTTATAAAATTTATTTTTTCAATCTCAAATGGATCTCAAATGTGAGTGTTTCCCCATTCAGATTCAATATTTCATCTTCTTGAGAAGTTAACCAAATGCGAATATTTCTGATTTTGTCTGTAATGATTGGTAGACATATTAAATTTTGCGGAGCAATTTTTATTTTATAATCTGGAGGAATGACAGGGTAAAAAGTGTATATGCACGATTGAGTGTCAGTATTGACGAAGGACAAACCAATTAAGTAGTTATAAAGATGTGATACAGCGCACTGCACCGGTACCAGTTTGTAAATTCGTGTCATGTACGTGGGGTCGAAGGTCAAGGTCACCAAAAAAAGTAACGTTATTCCTTGAAAGTTATCTATTCCAGTCACGTAAGTCGAAGGAAGTAACGTTATCCCTATGTGGTTATCTTTCAGTTTTCAACATTATGTAGGTTGTGTCAGAGTGGCCGAGTGGTCTAAGGCATTGGATCCACAAATGAGGGAGAGAGCTCGAATCTCACCTCTGACACATCTTTTAATTTTTTAGTGTATGGGTTATGTTTAATTTATTTCAACTATGTATGAATACACTGGATGGAATAACAGTTCCATACTAAATAATACGTAATATAGTAAATAAAAGCAGTATATGACAAATACGTGAAAGTAAATACAATTACAATCAATTTTTATTTACATACACGATACAATATGTTACAAATGGTTCAATGCTTCTTTGAAAAAGCGATCAGTAAGCTGATTGTTACAACTGAATCCACGACCACATACAGTACCACGGAACATTGTTTCAGGGAAAATATTTGCTAGTTCGGATAAGGCATTCGTCCCATGTGGATAGCGCCTTATGAAGGGACAGTTTTGATTCATTGTCTTGTGATACTCTGAAGGCAGATCAGTTATATTCCATAAAAAAATTTCCAATCACAATAGGAACAAACAACACAATTGTTGTTATCACGTGTTGCACGAAAAAATCCTGCTCTGGCCGTGTGCACTGATTGTTCATCATCCATAGACCAATTATCGACAAAAGTCTGTTCTCATCCCATAGTATTGAACAGAGTCATGGAATCAGTGCTGTACATCAAACCGCTCCTCATTGTTCGAGCACTTGTAATTGAATAACAACACTATCGGGTGTCGTGGCTTTATTTTTAATGTGCTGTAATGACCATAACGAACTGTAACAATGCCTCAGGGTAAGATCCACCTCTTGCCACCGTAAGCTGTTAAACAAAGTTTTCTTTGTTCAATGGTAAATAACAAATGATCGTAACTTCTAATGTTTGTAATTGAATAGGAAAAGCGGTCGTTCCTGTAAACAATGTACGTAATCATCACTAGTCACGTGATTCTGTAAAACAGATTTCTTAATCCCTTTTCCAACCTTTTTTATTGTACTATGATACTCTATCATATATATTTTTGATTTCAATCCAACAAACCTAGAAATGGGTGTGGATGCAGTTTCATCTTTCATTTTTCCAGGGACTTTTTTATTTTCTTCGGATTGGTTGGGTATGCTCATGTCAAACAAATGACGTGATTCAGCCATGTCCCGATACAAATCATCGGTGAATACGTGATAGATGAACGAATCGGTATCGGTCGTTAATAATCACCATATTTTGGAATGATGTATTCGTAATGGAACTCGAACATCGATAATTTAGATAGGTCTAACACAGCAAATCCTAAGTGAACTGGCTTGTTTAATATGACTTTTAACCTCTGTAGCCTGAACAAACCTAACTTGTCAGTTAATGGATTGAAGTAAGTGACTGAGGGTTTGGCTAATAATTTCCTCGTTTTAGCTAATGTTGTTGTCAAATTGATCGAGACGTGTTTACGTACGTTCTCCAGGCTCTTTACGTAAATACTGTTGTTCGCCAGTTTAAAATTATCACATTCAAATTCAGTTGTAGCCTGTTGTCGTTTTTCAGTATTGAATTCGATAAACGGTTTCAACCAAGCTTTTCGTTTGAAAGTCACAACTCTGTGTATTTTCTTAAGCACCAAACCGTGCGAGAGATAGAACTGTAAGTATTTGTAGTGACAAACGTAATTTTTTCGGGGAAGAAAGTGTGAAACTAATTTTTTTGTCGAATTTGGTAATTTGAATAGTGCATGCAGTTGTTTCTTGTAAGGTGACAACATTTCGTAAGTTATTGTTAGAATTTCTGGTGCAAAGGGATAATCGGAATGTTTGTCGTGTAAGAATTCAGGATAATCCAAATCTACCTCTAAAACATATCCAGTGTTATTTTCTGGAACATTTGTCACGTCGAGCGTAGCTATTTCTTCAGCCGTTAACCAACGAAAACCTGAATATGGTAAGGCTTGCATCAAGCAAAAACCATACAGATTATTTTTATCCAAATACTCTATGTATGACGTAGTTGCATCAGGATTATTATTTGGCAGGTAAGGATTGTTAGCTTTTTCGTAACGATTCAATACTGTGGAGACACCACCATGGACCTCACGTTCGAACATCATGTACATATCGATATCTGTTAATAACTCAAGTTTTTCGTTGGTTAATTTCAATGCTGCATCCCACGCCAAACCTGGAAGACTGAAGTAATGGACAGGGTCTAGTCCATTACTAATATTTCCATAATATTTCAAGCACATGGTGCTATAAGCCTGAAAATTGTTACCAAGGAGCACCGCATCAGTTAATAAATAGTAATCGTGATAATCACCCAATGTTTGACAATCTAGCAAATTCCACACGTGTTGTGCGTATGTATTGTTCGTCCGTGATGAAACTGTCTGTTAATGTTGAATAGAATGACTTTCGGTGGAAGTTGTTGTTCGTCAAACTTGGAAAAAGAATCAAAATACTTCTACGGGTATTGTCCTTTACGAGTGAGATCCTTGTATGTATTAAGAAATGGTTTTCATTAAAGGAAATTCAGACACAGTGTTAACTAATGTGTCCAAAGAGGCAGTCAGGAACTGATACGAGTCCAAAAATAATAAATTTCTTACTTTCAAGGATAGATACCGTTCAGTGTTCTTCGGAATAATTTTCATAGAATGGTCACCAAAATAAGACAAAGCACGTACCACTAGATGTAAATCGTAGGAACTCAGGTTATGGAATAAAATTGGTAGAGTTGGTTTATGTTTATACAATAAATTACAACGTTGATGCGCTGCTCCTCTGTATAAGCCAGAAATATGATCATGGTCACGTACATGCATATCGTGAAGCGCAAATGATGAATTGCAAATATAACAATGTGTTGCTGCTCTGAAACTCTTTTCATCATCGGTCGTGTAAATCATAGGAGCAATTATAGATAATTTGGATACAATTTCTGCCTGAACAATTAAAAGACGTTCAAAAAGTTTTTCTATGCAATCCTCTCCCCTATACACTTTATAGGAATGAACTTGTCCATTGTTATCAACAATTACATAAGCAAACCCGCACGGTACATGCGTTTCTAATTTTTGTACAAAAGAAGAGTTAGGGTCAGGTTGACAAGTACTGAGTTTAGGTAATATGCATTCAAAGTCTGCATATACCACATAGGGTGCTGGTAATTGCTTATTGTAATGGTTGAATTGCATCGTTTGTTTATCAGGCATTTCTAGTCTTTGTAATTTGTTTTGTTTACAAAGTAGTTCATGCACATGCAATTTTTCTCTAGTATGCAAGGGGCAAATACAATACTGGCAAACATATCTGGTCATATTACTGTAGGTGAATCGATTAAAATCTCTAATCAAACAGTAATGTTTATTATCCAATAATAACAATTTAACAATCTAATCTGATTCCAAATTGCTAATACGCAAGGGGAAAATCGTTTTGTTCTCATAACCATAAACGCTAACTGCGATGTTATTTTGTTTTTCAAAAAGATTTACTTCACAGAGTGGTGTCGGAAAACTGATTCCATCGAGATATAATGTTCCCGAGAACCTTTCGTAATGCTTGTAATGAGACAGATGACTATTTTTTCTACAAGATGCAATTCAGCCAGTACAGAATATACAAAACAACGACTGTCAAGACAATTTATGTTCAACAAAGCACGCTTATTAATTAAATAATCATCTAAATGATAACTACTACCACCAGCGAGAGGGACATATTAACCAAAATGGATATCACATTTATCGGGAAACTATTACCCATCCTGATCCATTTTTCTGATATGATTCGAAGGTATTCAAAATTTTTGTTAAAGCAGTATCAGTAGCATTATTAAAATCTAAAACAGATAAAACAGTAATAGGTGTACTGCATAAATAGATGTTTATAGTTTTTTTCTGACGGGTGTTTCTTTAACGAAAGTAAGATGAAGACACATCACAAACTTAATTTGATTGTAACGTCATTGCATGTGATCAAAAAATCTGAAACGATGTGTTCTGATCATATCGAAGTAAGTTCGTATGTCGACGGTATCTTCCTGTTGCTCGTAGACATATCTCTGAAAAAAGTTTTGGAATGCACTCTCTTCCAGTATGAACGGAGGTGGAGGTGGTGATGATGGTCATGATGGTGGTATCGCACGATGGGTAGAGTTATTATGCTCTCGTAAACCTCTTAAGGTTGAAAAGGAAACATTACAAGTAGAGCAATCGAACGTGCGTTTCTTTTGTCGATGTGGCAAAGTAACCAGAACTTGGTCCAGATGGTGTTTCCTTTTATGTCGGTATAAACTTTTAGCGTGAATGTAAGTGTTCCCACAGATGTCACATACAAAAGACATTTCTGAAAGAAATAAAAAAAAGGGATTAGTAGATCAACCTCTATGTCCTGTATTTATAGGTCTCTCCCCTTACTACGATGAAATAAATAGACTGAATGAAAAAAATCACATTTTATTCACGAAATTATACACATATTTTCCAGGATTAGACATTTTCCTTAAACTGTTAACAATTTGGGTAGGTGTACAACCTTTACATCGCTCAGTAATATAATAGATACAAAAATGTCCACAGACTATAGTTCCAAATTTCTGTAAAGGGAAATGATTAAACCACCTACACTTTTTACATTCATTCAAATAATCGAAAACACTCTTATTCACGGGTGGTAAACCCAAGGGATCGAAATATTCTCCACATCCAACGACGATCCAGTAAAGTCCACTGTGTGAATCTGGAGATATATTCATCACCATCCAAACTCTTCTTGGTTTCCTCGGAAGCCGGTTGCTAGCATAAACACCGATGAAGTTTCTACACACTGGCGACAGTTTAGTTTCAATCTGTGAGGTATTCATTTTTTCAAAAGTCAGTCAAAACGTTTCTTCTTTTGTCAATTTCCAGCAAAGCGTCCGTTTCGGAATAAATTATCAAGTTATCATTTTCCGTTAGATTTTCAGAGAATCTCAATTCAACACGCACAACACCATTACGAACGAGTGACACGTGGGAACTTTGGTCAGCTGACTGATCTGGCGTGAGATCGAAGAAGAATAAAGTATGTCCAGACAACCATTCTTCGTAGGAAATTCCATTTCCAGAATTGTGAAATAATGTTCCGAATCCACCGAACATCGATATCTAGGCCTCAACACAGTTTTTGTTAGCAAAGTCCATAACAATTGGATTCCATTTGTTCATCAATGGACACCGCTAATGAGTTCAGGTTAAAAGGTTTGAAGAACATAGAATCCGCTTTGTCAACCCCGTTGTAGGCTGCGTGACTGACCATCCTTAGGACAATTCTATTTGGAATAACACCTTGGAACAAATTGTCGAATTGCGCCAATTTGGAATTGTTGACGATCGTGTGGATCTTAACGTCTAAAATGATACTTAGCTGTACCAGCACAAACGCACGTGCATGCGCTAACAAGATATTAGATGCAGGTTTTACCTTCCCTACAAACAGGGCCATATCCACAAATTCGAACACAGGTGCCGTAACACCAGCAGCGATGCCCGCTTGTGTAACGTACAAATTAAATTTAGGACTGATTGGAACGAAATGGAGTTTTATTTCTGCATTATTCAGCACGAGTTTGTCTTGCAAAGCAATGTCACAATGAAGTCGTACCATTAATTCGACTTCACGACTGCCTTTGATTGCTGCTGTTCTATCGTTGGCGTCAAACCACAAAGCAGCAGTCAGTTGCGTTTTTACCATAATGGTTTTTATCATAAACCATAATTTAATAACGTTTGAATGTAACTTTTATAACCATATTGACCCATGCTACTGGAGGGTAGTTTTCCATTCATAGTCAAGTCCACTTGACTAAAAAGGGTGTTTAAAAAAAGTCTGTTTGGTGTCATGTACTGAGACTCGCCATCCGTTAGGTTAGTAGCTGAATTTTTTTTTAACTTTAACTTTTAAGTACACCAGAGTATTAGCCAGATTAATATATTCACCTACTGATCCAGGAATTACGAAATCGATAACTTGATTGGCTGACAATGTCGCTATAGGTCGGAATTCTGCGTATCTTGTCTGTTCGATACTGATTTGTGTAGGCGGGACCGAAAATAATTCTAAAGGTTATAAAAGACATTCACAACTCTGCGGATGTAAAAATGCCATGATAGGACTGTGGCGATTCAGCGTTGTGTCGTTTTAGACGTACTCGGGTCTATTTATACTAGTCTAAAATAGTTTTTTTTCCAATTTTTTGCCTTTTATTTATTTTTTTTTAGTTTTAGGTTTTCTCTTTTTTATACGTCCACCTCCATTAGTTTTAGACTTTCTGTTTTGTCCACTTCCAGTTTGCTGCATTTTATCGTGAATATCTATCAAAATGTCGTGACCAGCTTCTTTAACTTTCACTTTAGTTGGATTCTTTTACTGCCTGGTTAGCTAGGTAGTCACCGAGAATATTCCCACCCGTAGATACAGCTTTGCGTCCTAAGTATTTTCCAAGTTTTTTAACATGGGGAACTGCCATACGAAAAAATGGCATAGCCACGCGACTCACCGCAGAAAAAAAATTTCCTAACCCGCCATGTCCTGACTGGACTCGTCTCCCATAGAATATGGGGATTTCCCTCCACCACTCTGCCCCACGTAATGGTTAGAATATTTGCTACAATACTTCATGATGAAACATTTATAGCTTAGAATGATCGTACGGCGCTATTTATAGGAACCATGGTTCACATTATTTTTTTTAATAATTACGTACAAAAATGTAAGATAGCTACTGTCCGCAAGTATGAACCAAACGGTACGCGGCTTCCATCGTCAGCACATATGTCTGTTTCTATGTAGTGAAAAGAGTGACGTAATAAAGGTAGATAATGTGTTCTAAAATCTCTACGTTCGTTTGATCACCAGCATCATTCATCACATCTACTATACGTAATAGCTGCCATCTGCTCACCTACCAACTGTGGAGCTACAATGTCGTTGTATACGTACAACATCTGTATAGAATTGCTGGTAATCTCTTTAACCGGCGTTGTAGTGATGACCGTATGTTTGATTATATTAGCTTTCCACAGAAATTGTTCCGATTTCCGTTATCTCTGTGCCAATCTCCAGTTTATAACCAGTCGTATGAAATATTGACGAGTAACGTCGTTAACGACAGTGTATTTTTTGTACGTTTTATTGTATAGTATAGCCGGTAAATCGGCGCTACCTTTGAAAGGATCATCCGCTGCCAATTCAGATGTTAAATTTTCTTAGCTCCTTGTTAATTATATCTACCAATTGTTTTAAACTATCGTACCTTTTTCCACTTTCTGTAGCTGACAATTCGCGTTCGCTAGTCTCTACTTCGATAATACTTTTATTTGAGTTAATTTTATAAAATTGTAAAAGCAGTTGATCTTCCTTTCTGCCCTCTGGCGAAATAACTAACACGTCTTAACTAAATTTGTTAGGGAAGGTTATCTGGGCCAGTCCTACCTCGTAATTCTCGTGTAAATTTAAAGGTTCTGACAATTTAGTTGTATAATTTTGTAAAGTATTATTTGGAAATACATCCATGCTAGTATTTGAAGGCAACGTTAACCAGATTTTTTCGCTCATTTGACAAATCTACTACGTCACTGGTCCAACTGGCTTGACTCTTCGGGTATCCTTCCCATTTAACGAGATATTCAATTTTTCCACCAGGTTTGCATTGCTTCAGAATCTTTTCAACCTTATATAGCCTATCAGGCTTGCTAATTATTTTTTGCAATTCTTGTTTATAAAAACTACCTAAAATTGGTTTATTTTCTAAATCAACTACTAAATGCATAGGTATTTTTTGATTTTTTTTCTCCACTGATTTTAAATTCCTCGATCGTCCAATTTGGACGATAACCCTTTTCAAAAATACCTTTAAATTAGGACAATTTAACCAAATCATCTATTTTTAATCTTTTTCCGTACAAATTGCGATAAACCAATTTTTCATTTTTTTTGGTGACATCTATGATCGCATTTTAATAGATCGATGATAGGAATGTAGGCATTGATAATGTCTGGAAGTACATCTATGTAACGGTTAGTATTGCGGGAATGTAAGTACTTGTGAATCCTTTGTCTCAGCATTCTAAAAAACGCTCCTTTGTCTCAGTGTTTTTTGTAGTAAAATGCTTTATGTTATACTTTTTAAAAACGTTCTGAACGTGTTTAGGTGTGAATTCGAGTCCCATAACTGAAAAAAATATATTTTGGTGGTTTTGTTTCATTAAAAATAGATTCGAATGCTTTACCGACTGTAACAACATCTTTTTTCTTCACTGGTTTAAAGTTAACTCTCTTAGTAAAATTATGTATAGCTAGTAGTAAAAAATTTATGTCATCATTAAATCTAGCTAAAGAATGTACATCTATCAAATCTATGCTCCATTTTTGTTAATGCCTTTAACTATTATAGGATTCCGTTTAAATCGTCGAATAACAGGTTTAAACAAACTATAGGTTTCTTGAGATGATAAAAAATCTGTAACTTGTTTTAATGTTACTTTTAATCCCCTTCTTCTAGCTTCTCTGTACAATATGTGCACACCACCTAACCCGCCAGGAAAAGCTGGGTCAAAGTATAATTCCTGTAACTGTTTTTCAATAATAGTCGTCATTCCACAGTTTAGATATATAAGTGAGTGATACGTCTGGATCTTCTTTTTTTTCGAGGTCTTCTTCTCTTTCTTTCTCTATTTCGGCTAAGTTTTCAGCTACCAATGACGAAGTAGGGCTTTCGTCACCATTTTTATATTGTTTCACTTTTTTTTTTACATTTTGTTGATGTTGTTGTAAGACTTCCTTGCGATGTTGGATTGAGTGTCCAGGTTGTAAAGAACGACGAGCCGAATGTTTTTTTTTACTACTTTTGAAACAAAAGTCCAGCCGGGCTCCTTTTTCATCTTGGTACTATGATCTTTACTGTCTGTCAGAGCACCGTGGACAAGCCTCCCGACGTCACTATCATCTATGACGTTTTGCATATGTATCAAACGACGTTCCGAGTCCCATTGAACTCTACCACTACGTAAAACTCGCTCAACACGTTTTTTATATTTAGGAATGACACCACTCAGTATGTCTTCTATAGGTTTTGGTTGCTTGACGTATGTAGGTCTTGATGCAGCAGCAAGTTTTAACAATGTTCTCGGAGCGGGGGTGGGAGGAGCAGGCATGGGCACTGTTCTTGAAGCCGGGGTGCGAGGGGCAGGCATGGGCACTGTTCTCGGAGCCGGGGTAGGCATGGGCACTGTTCTCGGAGCGGGGGTGGGAGGGGAGCCACCCCTGGTGGTCCATGGACAGGTGCACGGTGGGCCGGAGCTTTGATCTCAACTTTCACTGGTTCACCTACCCACTCGGCATCATAATGTAAGTATCAATTGAGTAATTGGTTATACAATTTCATTTTGTTATCATCGTCCAATGTATCGTTTTCCATTAATTTGCTCATTTCATGTTCCATGTACTTAAGTGGTGCTACATAAGGTGATTTGTCATGGATAAATGGTGATTGGGACGAAAGATACATTTTTTTAAAACATTTTTTGGTTCCTTAGCTGCTCAGCAATCCTGTTATAGCACCTATAATAGGCGGAATTAAAACACCTAAGAATGGGAGGCCCCCGTTCTGTATAACCTTTTGTTTAGCCTTTCTGTTATGATTTCTTGTAGATAAATATTTCACCTCTCGTTTGTAACGATGCAGTTTAGCCTTCTGGCTGGGGCTTATTTTTACACGTCCCTTTAAAGTATTAAGCGCTGATAGGGATAAAACATCAACTAGCTCAGGGTAATTCAAAAAAGCACACTTGACGTCTTTTTTAACTCTTTTACTGGTCAGTAGATGCAGAACTAGTAAAAAATCCTTAACTTTATAAGTTTTCATTCTCTACAAACAGTATGGATGGATCTTGGAAAATGTTGGATCGAAATCTTAAATTCTAGATGTTTCTGGTCTTAAATCCAGAAATAAATAAGAGCAGGGGTCAACTGTAGCAGACTTATAAACCTTTACTAAATTTTTCCCCGAAATTCCTAATTGTTCACCTAAAAATTTTATTTGTTTGTAATCTCGTACAGTTTTCAATATTATTAAATAATGTTCCTGGAGAGTGAGAGCTCTTAACTGTTTATGGTATAAATTATGCGCAACAATTACCACGCTAATACCTCTATTATGCGAGCCTCTCTGTTTCAACAATAAATCTCGAGATGTACTTTGTAGTAAATCATCAATCAATAATAAACTATTAGGTTGTATTGAATTGTACAAATCTTCATTTAACCCATTAGGGAAAGTAATAGGAACGGGGGAAGTTAGTTTTAATTTTTCATAAATCGGTTGTTCCTCAGCGTAACAAAATACAATTCTTTCAGGCGGGGGGAATATAATATTCTGTGAATTTTCGATTAAATTTTTTATTCAATGTGCTTTTCCTGAAGATGTAGAGCCTATTAATAAAAAGATGGATGAATGTTTCAATCGCACATCCATTTTTATGAACACTGAATCTGATAGGATTCTCCTATTTATAGTAGTAAGCCTCCACCCCCCCCCCCCCAAAAAAAAAAACAAGTTTTGTCAGTACATAAAACGTTGTTTATTACGTTTCAGTTATACAAAATTAATTATTTGTTTCTTTGTTAGTTAACAATGCTTATACAACAATAATTACTCATGTGATTCCTTGTTAGCTAACAATGCTTTAATGTAAGGATAATTCACAGCAAATCGAAGGATGAACGAATCAGTAAGGACAAAATGTTTTTCGTCGTGACATTGAAGCCAAACTGGTAATAAACATTCGAAAGGCAGAATCGATTTGTCAGTGTCAGTTAAATCTTCCAATACTTGATTGTCCATTTGCATGAGATGTTTCAGCCAGTTACGACGTCTTCATTTTGCATTCAACGTTTTTATCATCAGGGACTTGTCATTGTGATTTGGAAGTGCGGTGCTACACAGGGCACGAATGACGTCAGTTGTTACTGGCCTTTTAAAACGCACAAAAGCACACACCTCTTTTAAATTTTGGCCGACTCACGACGAAACAATCTGATACTTTCCACTGAATAACACTAAAGCGTTGTAAAGGCTTCCTTTTCAAACTGTGAATATTCGGATGTGAATATGATAGCATAGCACACACTATTGGACGGAACATCGGCGTCTTTTTTTTTCTTCGTCTGCAATGCACGTCGGACGGCACTTAAATCTTTCCCCATGTTGTCTTAACGAAATCACAACACTATATGCCGTGGAAATACCAACATCCATGAAAAATATTGTCCTGCCTTGTGAAACGAGCATTGGTCACGATCATGCAGTATACAAAACGGATACATGTCACGTTTCTCATCTTTTTTTTTCAGCGGCTTTTCACATCCAAATTTATTTAAATCTATCACTTCAGTGATGTTGCATCGATTTAATAATAATTCCTTTAACTTATGATCGCCTTTGACCCTAAAAATGGGTTTACCCATTTGTAGATAAAGCTTTTTAATACAATTTATTACTTCATTAAGTGTATAGTCATAAGTCAAATTCTCATACCGAATACCATGAATGAATTCTGTACAAAAATTAACATTGAAGCTTTCCTTACTTGTCAGGTTATGAAAGTTAGTTGGTAATTCAATTGTCCAATGAAAACGTATTGACTGGCTAAAAAAACTTATTTTTCTTTAAAGTGATAATCATCTGCTTTAAAAGTGTTTGATGTACAAGTTACTAACTTTGTTACATCCATTTTTTTAACACGGAAAAACCATATTTGATTACACAGTATGGAAAATTGGCCCACCCACGGTATATAGTAAGTTGATGAGATGGTCGATTTCGTGTTCAGAATCACACAAAGTGTGAAATTGATCGAGAGACAGCGAGATGCATTTTGTTTTCTTTCCTTCGTGAATAAAACCAATGCATTTTACGTCATTCTCAAAATCTAAAGTTACGGCAAAATTCCAGTCCAAGTAGAGCGTTTTTGACCGGTCGCTAGTATCAACAATCGCTTGCAAAGCTTTGCAATTCTGAAGAAACAATCCAAATTCATGTGCCTTTATTGTCACTCCTTGGCTTGTAGGAAAATATATAATTTTTCCCTCACCATACACCCGTATATGTGTATAGCACGAATTTTTAAAACGGTTTATTACACAAAATAAATTTTCTCCCAAACTGATTGAATTTTCAGGTTTGATTGGTAAGTCGGGTACAAATAAACAATCCATATTTTACTACCTTTTTGGTTGTGATTTTGTGTTTTGGCTAAAACAGAAAAAAAAACTATATTTAAATAAAAACCTGAATTCTAAGCTATATTTTAAAAGTAAAATTGTCACATTACAATGAAAAAACCTTTAATTCTAAAGCATATAACTTATTTTTTGAAGTAATTTACTCTTTATTCCTACCCACTAAGCAGTGAAGCAACCATTGTAGTTGATTACTTCATTTAAAGGCAACAAATGCACTTTAAGAAACTATTTTTAAACTTTCCGTTTGGTTTCTTGTTCCCTCGAAGCTGCAATTGGTCGGTAGCTGCGGCGTGTGTTTTCCCAACACCCAATCCTGCGGCTTTATATACTCTCGGTGGATCTTGGTACGTGACTTTCTAAGCGACAGATACCTCCCACTCCCACTTCAACATGAACCTTGTTTACCGAAGAAAAATCGTGCGATTGGAGAACAAGTCGCCGACAAAACAGGTTTGCATTGGTGGCTGAAAGGAAAAATGCCTCATGCAGGTGATTTATGTGTCTACTTGAGTGGCTAGATCCTGTTAGCTGAAGGACAAACACATTACACCATAACTTTATTGGTCTAAGTTAATCGTGGAAAACCCCGTGACGTGATTAGGCAGACCAACCACAACAGAAAACCAACCTTATAGAGACACAACCTGATACACTACATGAATTATTCAGTTGTTTTTATGTCTAGCTTACTTAGAAATCGTGACTTTGGTTGTGTGTTTTGTTTCCTAGAAAAAAATGACAACAACAATAAACAAAAATCAGTATGCAACCACCGTGGGATCTATTATTCTCAAACCATCATTTCCTTCCTCCAACTGTGATTGGTTTGTAGGTAGATATCACATTCCGGAATTGGGGCGAAGGTTAAAACAATCTAAAGATTCGACTGAAATTTGTTAAACAAACAATGACGAGCAAAAAAACGCGACTGTCTGTGGTACCACTTTTAAAACTTAACTAATTTCGTTTACAGAACGTGATTTCCGTTTCTGATTAAAAGCTGTAGGAGTTAAAATTTTGTAGTTCGTGTCCTATTGGGTTTTAAGTAAAAAGAATGTGACAGTCAGCTACAAAATGGGCAGGGACGTATACACGGGGGGGGGATATAGCCCCTGCCCTCATGGCAAGTGCCGCATGTTAATTCACTGCAAAGCAACGAATGTACTACTAACAGAAAAATTGAAATACGTGTGTAGTTTATTTACTTGTTTAACGTGGGTAAAGGCAAAAAAGGTGACTGGGATTGACCAACACGTTCAATCAAACTGGCCTTGGATTGGTCAGCTTAGAAAACATGTGACTGATTTATTTGACAGTTTTAGTGCCCTTTGACTGGCCAGATCCTGCTTGGCCTGAAGGATAACACGCCTACTGAGTAGTTTATTACTCTAGGTAGACGAGAAAACGTGACTGGATTGGCCAACCAGTCTTGGAGGACGGTTAAAAAAATGGCAAGAGCGTGTTTACTTCGTGACTCGTTTTTTGATTGGGCTTTGAAATACGAAAGACTTTTTTGATTGGTTCCTACGTGTACCTTCAAGACGAAATAGATTTATGGCTGGTGACCTTTGACATTCCATACATACAATTTGCTTCCCACAATTTTCTGCATAACACGTGAGTAGTTTATGTGTTTACAAAATAACCAATAAAAAAAGTCGTGACTGATACTTGTTTGGGTTAGTTTGCGTCCGTGAATACTTCCCACACCAACCTAATTTTCGTTCATATCATTACGTTTGGTTAATTAAATTTTTGAGGAAAAACATGGTTTTAAGTAATAAGTAAGTGACAGTCAGTTACAAAACGGGCATGGAAGTGCACACAGGGAGACGGGGGAGGGGAGGGGGGTCTAGCTCATGGCTCTCATGATGAGAAACGTGTAGTGGCATGTAATATCAGGGTGAGGCAATGCAGATGCCACTGAGAACTAGTGCACTAAGAACTTCTCATTCGTACAGTTACAGGATAGCTGTTGTCTGAGGAAAACTGATTCCAGTACAGGATGAATGTTTAAGCTACATGCAGATAACTATTTTGTGAGTCCTTAGGAATACATTCTGTCATCTTTAGTTTGTGTCCTTGAGAAGCGTCATTCGTCCTGCTGAATAACAGCCACTCCATACATACAGGCTGGCTATTTAGCGTCATGTAGAACCAAGTAAAGAACATAAACATCCAGTCATGACCAGTTGTGTTTCGGTTAAGTACTTTTACGTGAATGGATTATAATACGAACGTTATGCGGAAAACAAAATTAAAGTTGTCTGGATTATTATTTTTTTATGCAACACAAGCCTTGTGGTTGTCTGGAACACAACAACAATTCAAGGTTGAATAGTTACGAGTAACTTGCTTTTGCACAAATAATCAAACTGCATAAACAGGTTTGATGAGGTACATAATAACTGGGAAAAAAGTGAGTAAATTGCTTTTGCACAAATAATCAGACTGTACAAACAAGTTTGACTAGGTACATAACTGTCAAAAACGTGCGTGACATGCATACGCAAACTGGTGCCGGTGCCGTCCGCTGTATCACATCTTTATAACTACTCAATTACATTAGTGTGAACGAATATCGTATTATTCCTCATGATATCGACAGATTTTTGCCCTTGCTGTGATTTAGTATAATTACCTTGCAGGAATCCCGACACTGAACCTAAACTATCATCTCCCGAAAATGAAACTCCGTAAGTCGGATTATTGATATTCAAATTCGTTTTTTAAAGTGTTACGATTCGGTGCTATGACAATAGCATCTTTTGAACTCCCATTTCGCTCTAAGGCAGCTGGAATAAATTGTTCAAATCTGAAATTTTCTAAGCTCCAGAATGACTTCCACTTTAATCCAGTTCGCACCACCATCCACCATGTACGAAATTTTGTTATTATTCCCATGGACATTTAATATGCTATACCAACTCGTATCCTTTCTAGGATCTAGGTATACAGACATTTTAAGTTGCAGCTTAGCTCCGCCTCCCTTCTTAGAATGGTCGAACTTGAGTCTATTTTTTTCTTTTTTAATTAAAATCTATAAACGTTAATGTGTCAAAATCAGTCAACTTTAGCACGTCCGTAAATCCCACTTTTAAACAACACTTAGTGCGAGCTCAAGCAAACCTTACCAGAAATTCAAGAGGGTTCTCCTAGCCTTGGGGAAATATAGAGTTAATAATAAACACACAAGATTTAGCATAATCTCAAGTAAACCTCAGCGGAAACTTCAAGTGGAGCCTCCGAGTCGCAATGAAAACATAAAGCTAATAATAAATGTACAGCATTTAATGCTAACAAGAGTAAACCCGGACCGAAAATTCAAGTGGGGCTTCCGAGTCGTAGCGAAAATATAAAGCCAGTGAAAAATGTGCAACGATAAAATAAGATGTGCAAAAATGTGCACAATCACACTAAACTCACGTAAATCTTATTGTAAATTGAAGTGGGTCGTAGGGGGAAATATGACGTTAATGATAAATGTGCAACAGTCACTGCAGTTACACTAAACTCGAGTAAAACTGGAACGAAAATTCAGGTAATTCCTCTAAGTCTTGACGAAAATATAAACGAGTTAAAAATACGCAATATTTTTAACAGAAACTTCACTAACTTCAAGAAAACATCAGAAAATACAAGTGTAGTGTGGAGGTCTACTGGAGTGACGTCACTAGAGTAAACCTTGATGTCATGAGACCACGTGATTTCTGGTTAATAGAGTAAACCTTGACGTCGCAAGATCTGGTGACTTCCAATAAGTAGACTACGGTCAATAGATTAATCCCTGACACCACTTCCAGTTGATAGAGTAAACCTTGACGTCATGATATCTCGTGACTACCGGTCAATATGGTAAACCTTGGTGTCATGACATCAAGTGACTTCCGGTCACTTACGGTCAAAGTGCTGGGGGCCAAAATTCCCTTAGTTTCCAGGAGATAGGGCGGTAGAAAAAGGGTCATTTTACACCTTCGTCTAGGATGAGAGCAGGCAGGTATAGCACTAGGCGCGTCCACAAATGCAAATTTGAGGTAGGCAAATATAAATGTGCCCCGGGTTTGTTCCTCCCCATATCGTATTTCATTCCTACTCACAGAACACAAATTAGAAACTTAAATAATCAAGTCAAGCAAAGTAACAAAAAAGAATAAACCCTTTTACAGAAATAAAGCTAAAACTACAAATACAATAAGCCAGTGAGCTGCCTTTTTAGTCTTCGGTGCATCTGTCCAGGCTGAGAAGACTATTGCAACGACTTTGTTTGTTCGTGGCTTTTTTCAACTTCAGAATGGTACCAGTAAGAAACGACACGTTTTCACTATTATATTCAGTGACCAAAAGTTTGTTTAAAAACACAGAAAATTAAAACATTGTTGCTTCCTTACAGCTCTTGACTGAATTAAGTGAACTTAAGCCCTAATAGTACACACTGTTAGCAACAAAAAGTGCCAAAACATTTCAGTTCCGGCGACAATCTGCATATTGCAATGGAAGCTGTACACACATTGTAGTTTCCAAATCCACCGGGAGACACTCCCGGAAATGACAACGTAATCCGCGATGATGTCATAAAAATGGCTAGCATGCGACATACTAAATGTCTATTATCTCTGGAACTAATCGATGAATCCTAACGTATGACATTTTGTTGGAAAGATAATTTAATTTGATAAAAGAATTACCGGAACAATGGGAACAATGTATGCCGTAAATCTATTAGTTTCTGCGTAATTTGAAGGAAAATACATTATGACCTCCTAAAAATGGCCACCATACCATATACTAAATCTCGTGTGTCTCCGGAACTAATAGATCAATCTTATAGTGTAACCTATCGTTGGAAAGATAATTTAATTTTCTAAAAAAAATGCCTGAACATTGTATGCCATAAAATCTATTAGTTTTGGTTTAATTCCAAGAAAAACATAATATCGCTGCTGTGTGATATGCTAATTCTCAATTATCTCTAGAACCAATCGATCAATCTTTTCGTGAGAACTATCGTTGGAAAGATAATTTAATTTGTTAAAAGAATTGCTGGAGCATTGTTTGCCGTATATGAATTGGTTTTTGTTTAATATATAGAAAAACATATTACAGCGTTATAAAAATGACCGCCATGCGATTTACTAATCTGTAGTATCTCCGGAACGAATTTATCAATATTATCCTGCGACCTATTATTGAAAATATAATTTAATTTGCCAAAAGAACTGCAAGGACAATGTATGCCTAAGTCTCTTTTGTTTTATTTGAAGGAAAACACAATATACACATAATTATTGCCACTTTATATATGTTATTAAAGTTGGTTTTATTTTGCGTTTTGTTATCTATAATGTATTCACTTGTGCTGCAATTGATAATATACATCATAACACAGCCTTCAGTACATCGGTGAACTCATTCCATGGAACAGGTATGTCTCATCTTTCACCTACCAGAAGGTATGTCTGTGACAACCAGTCTCAACCTAGGACAATCAAAGGATAAAGCAGAATAGGCTTGCCCGAGTCCTCTACAAGTCTTTCTCACACACGACTATATGTTCATGTGATACACCGTTGCCAATGGTGAATTACACCAGCGAAGAAAAAAAATCATTGATGCACCCGTGGAAATGATGGACTGGTCAGAATCCACCAGAAGAAGGTAAAGTGTATCTGGGTAGCCTCCATTCCCATCATAGCACCCATGAAGGTTTCAAAGGTAATGCACATCGATTCTTCTCCCACTACTAGGATATGATGTGAATTCCTAATCCATGGTGCGCCGTGCCATGAACATTGTATTAAGTATTCTTAAGAAGATTAATCAATCACATACACCAGTTTAAGGCCGATCAACCATCACAAAGCTGCCATAGAAATGGCTGTAATTTCAATGATTGGGTGTGAGTTAGCTTGTAGCTAGAATGAAAACTTTGTTCAAGCCTGTGTTGCAACACCAGAAAGGGCAGACAGCATTCTGAAGTCATCGCATGTAAAACAAAATAGGTACGCACACAAGGTTAGGATCGCAGGCCTTCATAATCTGCAGAATGAGGTTATCAGAATCAGGGTGATGACATGACAGTTCAGACAGTCATTTAAGGGGAGGCAACAAGAATCGGCTGGATTGATATTCTGGGATGGATGACAACTGCTGGGGTAATGTAGCCTCTACAGACTCCCAAGTGTACTAAGAGAGGTACGAGATGTAATATTAAACAATGATTTTTCTGTACACTTCCCTGTGCCTGTGAAGGCCACTGCTCAAGTGACAGGTTGTGAACAACACGATACAGCTTTAATAATTTACCGTTTCCAAAAGGACCACATATAAAGCAACAATAATTACATGCACATTATGTTTTCCTTCACATTAACCAAAATCCAAAATATTTACGGGATACATTGTTCAGACATTTCTTTTAGAAGATTAAATTATTTTTCCAACGATTGGTCGCAAGATAAGATTGATCAATTAGTTCCGGAGATACATGAGGATTAGTATATTGCATGGTCGCTATTTTGAGGCCGTCATAATGTGCTTTCCTTCAAATTAGGCAGAAACTAATAGATTTAAGGCGTACATTGTTCCAGCATTTTTTTAGCAAATTAAATTACCTTTCCAACGATAGTTTGCACGAAAAGTTTGATTGATTAGTTCTAAAGATAAATTGAGAATTAGTATATCGCACAGCCGTCGTATTGTGTTTTTCGTCAGATTAAACCAAAACTAACAGATTTATGGCATATATTGTTCAGGCATTTCTTTTAGCAAATTAAATTATCTTTCCAACAATAGGTCGCACGATACGATTGATCAATTAGTTCAGGAAATAATAGAAATATAGTACGTTGAGTGGCGGCCATTTTGATGACGTCATCACGGCTATACGTCGTCATTTCCGGTAGTGTCTCCCATCGGATTTGGAAACTACAACATGTTACCCGCTTCCATGTGCAATATGCAGCTTGTTGCCGTAACTGAAATGTTTTTACACTACAGCATGGACTATAAGGATAACATGCAACTGTAAAAATAGAAGGTTTTTGTTAACAACACAAAGTAGCTTAATTTAAAATAGTGTCGACCCCATGTTGAACCAAATTCTCTGTTAGCTGCTACTTACGAAATGAAAACGGCAGGTAAAAAATTACATGAAAATACTGAAATACCTAAAATCATGTTGCCACGGCAACGTTAAGTTGCTACGAGTCGCTGCTGGCTTCATCAACAACTCTATATTATAATGTCGTTCCACTGTGTCTCAACCGTCTCTATGGTAGCTACCATTGATACGTGGTGCATTTGGCAACGCCGAAAGCTGTACATGTGTGCTGGGAGGTGAACCGTGTTGCATAAATGAATAAATGCATTATCTAATCCAATTCTCCGTTAGCTGCTACTTACGAAATTAAAATGGCAGGCAAAACTTAGGCCTAAAAGCTGACAATTACGCCTAAAATCTAAAAGGGGCCTAAAAGCGGCATTGTTAACCAGCAATTTTGATAGTTACTGCTTTCAGATTACATAATAGAGATCACTGTTGCAGTATACGATAGAGGTGTGCTCCTCAACATATTCGGAAGTGGCGGAAGTACACAGAAGACCGTTTGTGACTAGGTAGTCGCTGCAGCCGCTTCTTTATCTTTATTTTTTCTTTTAGTAGGAAGAACCCAAACTGAGTTTATCTGACTCATGACGGTGAGAGGGACAATTTAACTGAAGAAATCAACGTGGGAACACCCAGGATCTTTGACATGCCACAATCGGCATGAGTGGTCTTTTTGCAATTTATAATAACAATGTATCTGGCAAAAATTAAATCTCATCTTGGCGGCTTGTCTAGATTTGTCCGCTTTAGAATATTTTAGAAAAGGACCAATGGGTAAAAATAGTTGCAAGTTGTTGGAATCGTCTGCCAGGGTCCTGTGATGTCTTCTGCTTATGTCGATTGTGCCATGTCATATATCCTAGATTTTTCGCTTGTATTTCTCCAGCTAAATTGCCCCTCACATCGTCAGGGGCAAAACAAAACAAAACAAAAGCAAAAACAAAGCAAAACAGGGTCAAGTAATGGAGAAAAACTAAACATTAAGACGTGGGTATCACTCTTTCTGAAAAAAGGAAAGTCAGTATTGTTGATTTTGGGTTACAAGGTAGCTAGTTAGTCATGGATCCCATATAAACTTCCATATCGTATAAACAGAACTGTACAGATCCTTACGTGTTTGCAAGTTTAAATTTCGTATGTAGGTAGAGAGTGGTAGTTTGGTAACAGCCTTTTGCCAAAAAGGGGATTACAGCTTACAGCTAAATGCAGGTGTGCGTGGAGTGGTGCATAAATACTAAATCACTGAAGCAACCAGTGCCACACAACAGTAGATTACAACATGCTTAATTGATGCTTAATTACTTCAGTACATAAATTTTTTTGTGTATATGGACGAAAAAAGGCTTTCGATGCACTTCCTAGTTGCTACGACAGTAGCGTGTTTACATGTCTTTCAGCTCGGTCGACAAATTACTTAGTTTTTACAGAATTTCAAATGGACATTCGTATTACTGCTTATTATATACTATGTATTCAAATAAAGATTAGATTACCCATCCCTCTCGATGTTCACACCACTGTAAATATCTGCATTACAATGTGACCTACATTTGTTGCTAAGTCGTGACTTTTTGTTTGTGTGCGTTTAACAGAGAATCCTGCTTGTAGTGGTAGTGAACTAGACTTTTACGGATCTTGCCGGATTTGCATCGACGAAAGCCACTGTGATGACCCTACTGACATTTGTTGCAATCACCCCAGGTATTATAAAAGTGATAGTGGCTGCTGTGCAGGACAATATTAGGTACGTATTAGCAGCAGACAAGGTATGGTTGATTTATGCATGTAGTTTTACGAACTTAACCTGTTTCTTTGGAAGAGGCAGATGGGAGGAATGGTAAGGGGAATGGCAAGAGTACGAGTTATTGTTTCTAACTCTGTCATATAGTTCGTAAATAGGTAGGAGCCGTAATAAATAATTGAATATGACGACTTTAACTTATAATATTGTGACTGAGCTTAGCCTAGCAGCCTGAAGGAGTTGATATGATCAAGGACAGTAAAGGACACCCTGAAGAAGCCCCTGTCAGTCAGTGCCGACCAAAGTAGTATGAGAGACTTCAACAACTATGAGATCTATTCTGCCCTTTTCAGGATCATCTTGGCCCCTTGTGATGATTGGTGGTTTCTCAGTTCGAATTTCCAGGTTTTACCGTATAGTTAGAATAGAATAAAATATAACAAAATAAAATAGAATGAAAGAAAAGATGGTGCAGAATGCAAATGCTTGTGGTGCATCTAAAACCCCCAAAACAAGGAACAATGCATATTCCAAACAGAAAACGAGAAGCATTATACTCCAGAGAGAAAGCAGTCAAGATGCGACTTGAAACTGTTAAGGGGTGGGGGACAACAGAGGTGTACAGGTCAATCCAGGGTCGTTAGACTAGGAGCTCATTTGGATGAGGTTGAACAGGAGATTGTGCGGCATTTTGGCGAGATGCACAAATTGGCTAACAAGTCAATGAATAAATCTAGGGCAAGGCAGAAGGTTTGTTTTGAAAAACGATGTAAACCACTGACGTTACAAGTAGGTGATTGTGTTGTTTGCTGCACACACATGCTCAGTAATGTGGCCAGAAAAGTTACTGCTTCTGTAGCACCAAAGTTCTATGCACCGTGCGTAAATTCCGCTTGCAAAAATATAAACGTGCACATGCTGTGTGACATTAGAACTGAAAAGGAGGCTGGTCCACTCAACATCGTAGAGTTGAAACCTTTTATGTAGTTAGGAGGAACTCCTAACTGGAATTTTATGGGGGAGGAGAGGGGGGGGTAGAAAAGTTACTGATATATTAATGTACCGAAACACAACATCACGACTAGGATTTAAAAAGTTTCTTAGGTTAAGCAGAAACGTCCACAAAATCTGCATACAAACAAAATTTGGCAAGAATTTCTGCCAAGTTATCACCGTCTGAAGTTGTGATACCAAAAGTAATCTAAAAAATTCATGCAGAGTTGCGTATTTGATTTACTAGTTCGTATGATAGCCCATCAAAGGCATGGTTTTAGTTAAAACAGTAACGTGAACTAATTCCGTACTTCATGAAAATCGGGTACAGATGGCAAAATTAAAAACTGAGCTGGAAAATTTGAGTTAGCGGTTTCATTTTCTGTAGCCCTTTTTCTGTTAACCTATCCCCACTAGGATTTGAATCTGTATTAACGCAGAAACGACTACATCTTCCAAATCAAACTTGTTAGAAATTTAGAAAAATAAATTGACGGTCCAAAATTTGGCGATAAGGGGTCCATAAGATCCCAGATTAAAAGACAAAAGCAACCCAAAGGTCACGAAATGAGGGCAAAAATTACCCTACGATCCCCTGAATCAAGGGGAACAAACTTAAATTGGAGCTTGTCGATTTCAAATGTGGAAGCTTTTCTCCTACAACACCTCCAGTTAAGTGGATTAAGGATTTCCATAACCTTAGATCCCAGGTTGTATCACTGGAGGGTTACACCTCTGATGAACTGATGGTGACTAGTGGAGTGCCTCAGGGCTCGTCTGCCCAATGGTTTATGGTGTTTTGTGTTTCTTCAAGACATACTTATTGAAATTCTGCAGGACTCTACTTTGTCACCCTTAAGCAAATTTAAATATTCAAAATGGCGGCCAAGATGGCTGAAAAATCATATAACGGTCATACCTTTGCACATAGAACAGACAGGATAATCATTTTGGTGTCTAATACTGTGTTTTCAGGGTCAGGGAATACTAATAACGGATTGACTTGTTGATAAAATATACGCCTTTTGTTTTAGGGGCTGGTATCACAGTCACGTTCGATTTTTTGCTCATTTTCAACTTTCAACAGCTATTCTGACGTTTCTAATTCAGGTGGACGACTCCAATTCGATTCATTCGAAGGAAGACATTCCGACCTTTCGAGTGAACGTAATTGGAGTTATCCACCAAAGTTACAAATGTCAGAATGAAAGTTGAAAAATTGAACAGTGACGGTGATACCAGCCGCTATAAAAAGGGCGTAGCTCGGTACTTAACCAATGATAAAACCATTTATTTATCCTTGATGTAAAGAAGACAGTCCCACCTTTCGAATGAATATAAGTGGGGTCTTCCACCTAAATTAGAAACTACAGAATAGCAGTTGAAAGTTGAAAATGAGCGAAAAATCGAACGGTGACTGTGATACCAGCCCCTAAAAAAACAGAAGTGTTGCGCTAAACAGAAGTGTTACGAAAGCTAATAAAAAAAAAGCTTCTGAAACGTTACTTTCGTACTGACCGTAGGATGACAATGATTAACCAGCATTCATGGAAACGGGACTTGGCAGTGAAGTTTTAGCCGAGCTTGGCAACTCGATAACTCGAATTTGCCAGCTGTATTGTACGTCTTCTTGTACGTCTTCTTGGACGGTTCCTGGAGGGAGGTTCCCCCCACCCCAGGGGTTGCTATGGCCTCAGTACAAATTAGTTATGTTAATACTTCGAAACCCTAGACCAATTCACATTTACGAACTGAAAATTATGTATCCTTATTGGAGAAAGGGAAAATTATCATCTCATACTGACCTGAAGACAACCTTTAACCAGAGGGACACTTGAGTTGATCTGGTGGGGAAATGTACCCCTGAAATCACACTTCATACCAACACTCACATCGTGCAGTGAAGTATCGCTTTCGAAAGACGTGCTTAAACCTCAACTTAGAGCATGGTGTGCCTGGGTCTAAATTTTATCCTTAGTCCCAGGCCTAACATGCTCATTAACCTGAGGATTATCGCTAAACCTGATTGGAAATCACCGATTTTTTTCAGCTTGGGACTAACTGCTCCGCATTAAGTTAGGCTGCGGCTCAGGGGCTCTACATTCGTTAGCTTTCATCTTAGTTCGCATTGGAAATCGCCAGATATTCATGATACCAAACTTACACCCAAGACTAACTGTAGACCTCAACTGGAAATCCCCACCGAGAACTAGCATGCTGGCTGCACTATAGTGAAACAAACTTCTCGGCCGTTGGCTTCATTCCAGTGCAGTCAGCATGTACGTTCAGAGCTAGCTTTTAAAGATCATCGTAACTATTTTATTTATCATATGATTTTGAATCTCTTTTTTTTGTTGGTCATGTTGTGTCCTTGCAAAAATGGAAAAAGTCAGGCAATTTTACAAGTTAGCCATAAGGTATGTTTCCTTTGAATCTTTCACAAAGATCAAACCATCAGTTTAGATTAAAATTATATTAAGCTAAACAAGAAAGGGTTTTGGTTTTTAAAAAGAGAACCACTCTGACGTTATGGGGGGTGGGGGACCAGAAGTGCCGATGGCGTCACCTCCCATAATTTTCTCAAGGTAGAAGTTAAGTTTTAAACTATGAATTTAGAATAACAGGTTCCAAATCAAACTTTCAAAAGCTAAACTAATAACATACGAACCACTACCATTTTGCCCAGCATGGCATCCTCGGACGTGACGTCTCCACTCCCGACTCGCGTGACCCTTTTAGCCTGAGAGATCTGTGAGCTGTGCTGACTGAGCTGTAGAGAGAGGGCAACTGGGACTTTTTATGCTGGAGCAGCGGATTTTGGTTGCAAAAGTGCGGACGCTGAGGAGAGCTGTGGGGGTCTGATTGGTGGAGGGCCAGGAGAACAATGGAAAAGTCGGCAGAGCAAAGGGTTTTGGTACAGAGCCGTTTGGAGGAGTAGGGACATGTAAAGATAGGCCAAATTAAGTTTTTAACTCATGAACTCATTTATGGGAGGTGACTATGGATTGAATATTTACATGAGTGCTTGGTGAAATGGCTCTTGTTAAAGCTTAGTAGTGAGGCTTGGGTAATGAATAAATCACTACTATTAAATTTTACAAGATTTAACTGAAAACTGCAGTGTTACACACTACAACTAGGTTGGGGGGGGGACGGAGTTTTAATGCACAGTTTGACTTTGGTTGGCTTTGGGAACAGATCTTTGCAAGATAATCCGTATTTAATTGAAGGAAAAGCTAGTGGTAACATTCAGATGGTCACTGTCGGAGTTTGGTGGAGAATTAAAGCAAAAATATGTACACAAAATTTCGTGTATGTGAGAATGCCGATGTCGAATTATTTCGGACTAATGGTAGCGTTTTTGGGGGCAAAAGAATATATAAAAAGAAATAAATAGACTAGCTTAGATAAATGCTATAACGTATTAATTAAGTTGGATGATTTAACCTTTGAGTTAAAAGACAGTTACTTGATCGTAGAGGAAATTTTTCATAAGTTTGCGGCCGACAAATATAATAAAAAATATCACACTTAAAATTTGTCTGTATCCACATTTATGTGATATTAAGTACCAATTAAGGAAGCCCCTCATAATTCACAACTAAGCTAGTGTATGTGGGCTTTTTGCCCAAAAGAAATAACGAAAGTAAATTACAAATGTATATCGAGTTTCAATAATGGCGGCCGGAAACGGTGATCGCTACGGTTGGTTTCGTGATATTTTCAAATGTGGATTCTGAATTTTCTAGAAAGAATTTTCAAATTCGGTTTTCCCCTATTGTTTCAGGCTATTAAGGGTTGAATAGTTTGGTCGTTTTGGTCCATTATTGACGAAACGGCTGAGGGGAGAAGACCGAGGACTTTTTGCGTTTTTGCGCTCGAGAAAAAAGTGTTCGTTGCAAAACTAAGGTTTTTTCAATGGCCTGCGTTTACACGCCTCCACACACAGGATTTTATTCAGAGTTCCTTAGAACTCAGAATAAAAGCTAAAACAGAAGGGTTAGTGCACACAAGATATGCAAAAACAAGACCGCCAAATTATGAAAAAATGGACACAAAATAAATCACACTGTTTACAAAAATAATAATTTAGCCGTTTTGTATTTTTGCGAGACCAACGTTTTTGTGGGTAAGAACATTTTTAAGTAAATTAAAAGTTGCAAGTTAAGAACACTATTTTTTTGCTATTAACTAAATACTGTCCGCGCTGCCTCGTGCAGGAAAATCGTACAAGTATTCGGAAAATGGGGCAAAAGACATTTAAATCAAGAAACACACTAGAAATTACAAGGTTAATGTTGTTGTTTCGTTATTACAAGTAAATGAGGCCATCTACTGCTCTGGCAATATGTCCCTAGCCGTTCTGCCTTTCCTGAAGTCTAGCTTTTTTTTATCCTGGTAAGCTGCGATAAAAACCGACGAACGCATAACAATAAACCTAGCTTGCGGTAGGGGTTAGAAAATTGTATACTGTGGGTACGCATAAAATGACCAGCTAAATTTAATAATACAAAAAATAATACAAAATTTATTACCAAAAATTGGCAAAAGGGCATCAGGAAGGTATGCTTAGTATCCACTAACACCTGTCCTAAAAATTATCATACAGCCAACAATTGTCACAATTAAAAACAATTAAAATAACTAAAACAAATTAAAACAATTGTCAGAATTAAAAACAATTAAAATAACTAAAACAAATTAAAACAATTGTCATAATTAAAAACAATTAAAATACCTAAAACAAATTAAAACAATTGTCACAATTAAGAATAATTATAACTAATATATTAATATAGAAAAATAAGCATAAAACATAGATGGCTGCTGCAAGAAAAGTTAACATCACACAGTTGTAGCTTTAAAAATTTCGAAAGATCAGTCTTTTTGAGACCACGTCTAAATTGCTGTAGACTGGTGGAGTTTATCGACTCCGATGGTAGGGAGTTCCACGGATGCAACACACAGTTTGAGAAGATGTACTTTCTGCAATTTTTTTTGACTGCTGCTACTGTTAGTTTAAATATATGACCTCTAGTATACCCATTGCCACGAATACAGAAAAAGAGATTTGGATCTAAATCAACAAGTCCACATAAAATGGAAAAAGTAAGGCAAAGGTAGGCATGAAGTCGCCGCAGCTCCAAAGACTCAAGGCC
>JAHWFP010058428.1:0-19744 GCA_023313725.1 Lithobius niger
ATCTGTTTCTTCAATCAAATTTTCAAAGTCAAACTGTGCATTACACTTCGTTCCCCCCCCCTCCTCCAATAGTTGCGATACATGATATCGTAGTTTTAATTTATAGGCCTATTAACGTTGTGAGTTCAAAACTCAGTTCCTAAGGCCTCTCAATTCACAAAAGTCGGCAATTCCCTTTGCTCTTCTCACTGCCAACATTCCCTTCGAACCAGATCACAGGATTCAATTCCCCATCCACTCAGAGTGAAGAGCTACCCTGCCCGTCCGCGCTGCCCTACCTACTTCCGGTAGTGACAGCCTGGTCGGTTTTGGTCAAGTCTCTCCTCCTCCCAAGGTTTCACTACCCCACTCTACACCACCACCACCACGGGTCGCTCTCCTACAAGACCGCGCTTTCCCTCTACCTGCTTGCCAAAGCATCAGGTATAAAACTCAGACCCAGGAGACAATCGTTAGCACAGCTCACAGATCTAAAACAAGTGGTGGTCACAGAAGTGGTAACAGAAGTGGAGATGCCGCGTTCTGAAGGTTGCCATGCCGGGCAAACGTAGTGGTAAGTATAAGTTACTAGTTAATTGAAAGTTTAATTTTAGGACCCCCATTCTAAATTTATAGTTCAGTTTTTAACTTAACCTCTTGTTTTAGAATTTGTACAGTGGAGTAAGCCAGACGGCATTTTCGGTCTTTACTTGCTGTAATGTCAGAGTGGTTCTCTTCCTAAAAACCAACGTTCCTTTGTTTATTTTAAACCACGTTTTAACTTAAACGGTAGACAGTGGCCCTTGAGGATTCCAAAGTCTTCTGCGAGAGATTTTTCTGTCTGGGTTAATTGTATAATTTAGCGGATGCGGTTATAAATTAACGGATTCTTCTGGAATTCAACCTACTTTTTCTATTCGAAAAGTGTATTAATGTAAAAAGCCCGTTGTTGCTTTTTTTTGTTCTAGAATTTTCTAAATGTAAATTCGTTTGCTTTCACGGAAAGCTTTCTTGCTTTAATTCAAAGTTTTCGTTGTAACTAGTGACCAAAATGTGAAGTGCCTTTTTCATTTGTTATGATTTTTATTAAAACCAAGAGTTTTTAAATCTTCAAGTATGGTTTCTAGTGCAGATTAATTGCTTGCGTACAAATAATATGTAGCCCATTTTATTCTAAACCCCCTTAGCTTTTAAACTTACCCACCGATGGTGGCAGCCTTACAGACCAGGTATATAGTTTCTGGTTAGACCTATTCATTTTTAAAATAGGAAAGTATCTTCTGTAGCGGCGGACGCTACGACGGCTGAGGTGCTTGTAGCGCCCCCGACATCCTTGGTTGACGAGTACTTCTTTGCATCAGGTTACGTGGTGTAGCGGCCGAAGCTACGATCCTCTAGGTGCTTGTAGCCTCGCCGACATCCATGTAGTTTTGTCCTCTAAATTACTAGTTGTGGTGGCGTTTTTTACTTTTCAGGAAACAGCACACATGTACTACTGGCCCAGTATGGGTAACAGAGAGTCATTGGTCCTAACTGTAGGCTAACTAGTCAACTTTAAAGGGGGGTATTCGCTGCCACCGGGTGGGTGGTTAATAGCAGTCCTGACTTTAATAAGTGATTTTCTTAATTAAGTAAGTCTAGCAATTAATCGTACTAGTAAACAACTGACGTTTCACAAACTCTTGGTTTATTAAATGACAGGCAAATATAAAAAGCAAGTATTTACATTTCAACTAGTATCAACAAGAAGGCTTTAAATTAAAGCAACACTAGATTTACATTAAATCTGACAAGAATTTACATTAAATTCGGTTTCAACCTTTACATGTTATGTGCAAAGAATAACAATTTTGACAAGAAAAGGTTCTGCCAGGAACTCGCAAGAACCTGTTATTAAGTGTAAACCGCAGGAATTACACGAAATACTACCAGACTATGTTTCCTAAGTGCGACTTAGAATCAAATCTGCCATTTAGAATTTGTCACTTTAAGTTAACAAAAACTCTGTCAATCAACGAAAACACTTACATGAGTTTGGGCAACTAGCCATCGAAGTCACTGCTTATGCAAACCTAATTGGTTTAAGTGATCTATTTAGTGTTTGAGTAAATTCATACTAGAAACACAGAAAAAAAAAAAAGCTGGTTTTTAGAAAGGGACCGTGAACCCTGACGTTATGGGGTGGGGGGTCATTAATGCCGATCATGGTACCACCACCATAAATTCTCAAAGCTTAAGGTTAGTCATTAAGTTTAGAACTATAAATTTCGAATGGGGTTTCCAAAAGTTAAACTTTCTAAGTTAATACTAGTTATACGAACCAACTACCTTTGCCCGGCATGGCAACATTCGGACGGGACATCTATACCGACTGGCGTAGTCACCTCTGGCTTTGAGATCTGCTGAGCGTGTGCTAACGATTGCCTCCTGGGGCTGGGGTTATATACACATTACCGGAAGTTGGCGCGGACGCCGAGGATAGCTACGGAGGTCTGATTGGCTGAGGGCCTTGAGAACAATAGAAAAGTCGGCAGCGCAAAGGATTTTTTGCTTGGCGCCGTTTGAAGGAATCACTATGGACTGCGTGATAAAGAGAGGCCGGTAGAGTTAAACTCGTTGTTTGGAACGTGAATAAGGCCTTTAATTACTACGGATGGTTTTCTTATTTGACCACGATGTTAAGCATCGCGACTATTGAAGGAATGATCTCAATAAATTCGATTATTAACATTGGGGAGCCAGGTTTACTTTGGGAAATAGGTTGCCAAGTCGGTTTTGCTAGGAGCAACTAAGTACCAACAGAAATACGTGTCCGGGAAAATACGTAAATAAAAATGTTGCCTAAGCTCCGGTAGTTGGATGGCAAAAAATTACGCTAAAAGATTATTATAAAATAAAAGTTAAGGTTACCAGGGAATGCTAAAACGCATTTAAATAGTTTCAATTATTATTTCAGCTGCAGATAATTGGTTTTGGCAGTTGGAAATTTCTCAAAAGTATTCAAGATCGTCACCGTAAATAAACTTAAGAAATATCAAAACAAAGTATCTGTACATTTATTAGGGAGGTGAAGTACCTTCGTAGAGGAAGCTCCTCCCTCTAAACACTAAACTAATGTTTTCGGCGTTATGCCTAAGTAAAAATAAAAGCAAATACAAATTTATACAAGTGGCGAAAATGGCGTCCCGTGCGCTACTGTGATTTTACGGCATCAGTTTCGTGCGTTTTTCTTAAGGATGCTGTGAAAGTTCTAGAATATCTGTTTGTGGGGGAAAACGGATATAGTTCGTGGCTATTAAGAGCTGTTTAGATGAGACGGATTGGTCCATTTTCTTGGAAGATACAGGTGTTTGAAATTCGGGGTTTTTCACGGCCAAGGTGCCGAGAAAAAAAGTGTTCGTTGCCGTAAACGAAGTTTTACCCTCAGGTTTTTGATGGTTTGAGGCGAGGTCTCCTCTCAAATCTAGTGAAGAACGGGCCTTCTTTACAGTGGTTATTTCGACATTTTACGATAATAAACACAGCATGGGCTACAGTCCCGGCTTGGGGGATGGAGCGTCTGTGTCCTATTCTAGGCCTAACCTTAATGCTTCCGGTAATACACTGCCACCAACGGTGGATTAATGTAATTGCTTAAACGAAGTATAAAGCTAAAATGGGCTACATAATAATTTACACTAGAAATAATTAATCTTACTAGGGAACGAACCTGAGGTTTAAAAACTCTTGGTTTTTATTTTAAAACATCAGAATGAAAAGAATAAACACTTTTACATTTAAGTTCACTAGTTTAAGTCTTTACAAGTTTGCAAAAACAAAATCAACAGAATTTACATTAGAAATTCACATTAAACAAGAACAATGATGTTTGTTCTTAAACACTCTTAATTTAGATTAGAAACAGTATTTTTTTTCCTTGGGTTCCAATCCAGGAATACCCAGCAAGCTGAACCGCGTCCGCTAAGTTACAACTATATTTGACAACTGTAGTTTTCAAGTCGTCCCACAGTTATTTTTCCTCGCGAGGATCAAACCATCCCTTTGTTTACATTAAAGAATGAACAAAGTAAGAAACTGGCTTTTTAGTAAGAGATGCCTACTCTAACATTATGGTGGTAAAGACCAGCAATGCCGATAAGGCTTACCAACCATAAAGACTCCAAGCTAGAGGTTAATTTAATTTAGACTATGAATTTAGAATTGGGGGGTCCTAAAGATAAACTTCTATAGTTAAACTAGTTTATTTACAACCACTACCATTCTACCATTTTGCCCGGCATGGCAATCCCGGACGTGACATCTCCACACCCGACCGGCGTGACCCTTCTAGCTTGAGAGATCTGTGAGCTGTGCTGACTGAGCTGTAGAGGGAGGGCAACTGGGGCTTTTTATGCTGGAGCAGCGGATTTTCTCTACCAAAGCGCGGACGCCGAGGAGAGCTGCGGGGGTCTGGTTGGCTGAGGGCCAGGGGAACAATGGAAAGTGGGAGGAGAAGTCGGTTGAACAAAGGGACTTGGTGCAGAGCCGTTTGAAGGAGTAGGGAGTGACTAAAGACGGGCCCAATTGAGTTTTCAACTCTTGAATTTTGGGAAAGGCCTTTGCATTGGGAAATTGATTATTGATTGAATATTTACAAATGCACATCGTGAATAGGCTCTGGTTAAAGCTTAGTACTTTGGTTTGGGTAATACATAAAGTATTACTATTAAATTTTACAAGCTTTAACTGGAAACTGCAGTGTTATACACCACAACTAGTTTTGGCTGGGGGGGGGGGGGATTGTGGATTCGAAGTTTTTAAGCACAGTTTGACTTTCGGACTGCATGGAAATAGATCTTTTGGTTTTTAATAGCAGAGCAAGCTAGTAGTAACATTCGGATGGGTCAGTCGAGTTTTGTAGAGAATTAAAGCAAAAACATGTATACACAAAAATTCGTGTCCAGTGATTGCCGATGTCTTTGTACTTTGGACTTATGGTAGCGTTTTGGGGCAAAAGATGATTATTAATAAAGCATAAAAAGAATAAATAGATTAGCTTAGAGAATGCTATAACGCATTTAAGTTTAAGTAGAATAAATAACTTCAAAATTAAAGGACAGGTCACGATCGCTGTGGAAATTTTTCATGAAAGTTGCTGCAGTTCAACATAATAAAAAGTATCACACTTACAAAGTTATCTGTACAATTAAGTATGAGGTTAAGTACCTTCGCAGAGGAAGCTCCTCCTATTTAACACTAAGCTAAAGTCTTTGGGCTTTTTGCCCTAAATAGAAGCAATAAAAATCGAGAATACAAAGTACAAATTTACAATAATGGCGGCCATGAGGAAAGAGCGCTGCGGTTGGTTTTGGATGATTTTCAATTGTTGATTGTGGATCTTCTAGAATGAATTGTTGAATTTAGGCTTCCCCAAGAGGTAGGTATTATTGCAGGCTGTTAAATGGTGAAGAGTTTGACTGATTCTGTCTATTATTAAAAAAACGGCGAGATTTACACAATCGAGGCATTTGGGTGCTCAAAAAAAAAAGTCTGTTCGTTTGGTAAAACGAAGGTTTTTCGGCGGTCTACGTCTACACTTCACTCCCTCCGGGATTGAGGCCCAACTGTGCTGTTATACGCCATAATAGAAAGTTATTATTCAGTCATATCTACAAGCTGGATGTCCACCATGAGTGCGGAGATGTTACAAGCACCTAGCCCGTTGTAGCGTCCGCCGCTACATCTCATCCCTAAGGTGGCACCCCATTTAGATATTTCACACAAGCCTCGCTATAACAAGTCCCGCGCTTCTCACCGCACTCAATCCCTTCCGCAAGCGTACACACCTCCGGACCTCCCTTCCACCGCTGAGTCCTCCGAACGCCCTCCGCGTCCGGCTTCTCATTCCGCTTCGCCCTTTCCAAACAGACACCAGGGCCGCGGACGGGGCTGCTCCCTGGAACGACCAACCTCCGAACAGAGCCGACACTCCAGAAACAGGAGCCGCAAGAGCCGCAGGGGCGTCTCCGATTCTATGCCAAAGCCTGGCAAACAGTCACCTCCGATCCTGTGCTTTTGTCAATAATATCCTCCGGTTTCCAACCGAAGTTTGTATTTCCCCTTCCGGTAGGCGATCCTCCGTGGAACCATCAGTCCCCCTCCTCGAAGTCCCTCCGCTCGGAGATCCGATCTCTGCTTCGAAACACGCAATTCGTGTTGTTTTGCCTCTGTTCGCTCCGGGCTTCTACAGCAGCATTTTCCTGTGCAACAAGAAAGCTGCAGGGTCCCGGTTGATCTTCAACCTCTGGCCTCTCAACCAATTTATGTACAACCCCCATTTTCAAATGGAAACTGTAACCTCCATCCGCGAATCACTCAGACTCAACGATTGGACCGTCTCCCTTGTAGCGGTGCTCGCAGGTCCTTGAGGTGCCTACTGTTCTGCACCGACATCTGGTGTGGTCTTGGGAAAGTTAGAAGTTCTTCGGGTGGCCGTTTTTTCTTTTGCGGAGAAAAACTAGCATAGCAGTCACTACTACACGGTTAGGAATAGAGCGTCTATGTCCTATCAAAGTTTAGTACTATCTAATCGTTGGTTCACTGCCACCAGGTGGGTGGTTTAATTGCTAACCTTAGGCTTAAAAAATAATTTGTTTTTAGATAAAACACTAGCAAATTAAATCTCTCTAGAAGCATGCCGAGTTTAAAACTCTTGGTTTTAATAAACAGGGGAAAGAAAACACTTTACATGGCAACTAGTCTTTTTATAAGAAAACTGAAAGGCTTTAAATAAAAGCACGCAAGTAATTTTTACATAAAAAAAATTATCGGCAACGAATTTACATTTTGAAATTCAAACTACAATTTCGAATAGAAAAAGTTCTTTGGTGTTACCTAAACACCTCTAAGTTAGAAAAAGTACCTTACAGTTTCAAGCTTAGTCTAATTTAAGATTATGTTTCAAGGCATCTTGCACAAGATCAAATCTACTCTTTCACATTGAGCCAAGCTAGCAATAATCAGGGCCCTACCATCGAAGTCTGAGCTTCTGTAATTATGCTACAGGACCTTGGTGATCTCAAATTACATGTTTGGTTACGCTATGTAATGCAACCGGAAAGAAAGCCGGTTTTCAGAAAGGGGACCTTAAACCCTTAAGTTATGGGAGGGGAGACCAGAAAATGCCGATGGTTTTAACTACCCATAATCGCGATTCCTAAGTCAAAAGTTAAGTTTAAATCTTTAAGTTAAAATTTAGAAATAAAATTCCAAAAAATTAAATTAAAGCTAAAACTAGTTATCGAAACTACTACCTTGCCCGGCATGGCAACACTCAGACTGGGGACATCTCTGCTCCGACAGCCGTAGTAACGTCTGACTTGGAAAGTTGAGCTTTGCTCTGGATGCAGCCTTACTTGGCTGTTTTATAGCAGCTCCCTAAACCGGAAGGAGGAGGGAAAGCGCCTCCCTGTAGGAGAGCTACTACATGGGGGACTCTAGAGGTGGAGAACAATGGGAAGGGAGGGACAGAGCTATTAAGGGCTTCAAATCCCAAACGTTTTTGTCCATTCTTCGTGGAGATACATCAAAGTGAGGACCGAGGTTTTTTTAGGCCTATGAGCGCTAATGAGAAAAAAAATTGTTCGTTGCGAAAACGATAAACCCTCAGGTTTTTGATGTTTTGATGCGAGGTCTCCTCTCAAATCTGATGGTGAAGACTAGCTTCTGTACAGGCCCCCTGGAGGGAGATTTCATTTAGGGTTCCTTTTGAATCCGAAATAAAAGCCTAAAGCAGAAAGTTAGTGCACACAGGTATGCAAAACTGTCAGCTGCTCAGCCACTGTAATCTAAAGTTGCAAAAATTACCTAAATTTAAGCAATCAGAAAACCAAATCGAGAAATACTACTCCTATTTAGCTTGTCATCTTCCATTAATACAAATGCGAAGTCTAAGGTTTTGGATACTTATTCCTATCCCGTGATCAGAACAAAGTTGAAGGTACACTTTTTACACAAAATTAAAATTACCATTTTATTTTTTTGGGGACTGACGTTTTTGCGGTAAAGTTAACTTGAGTAAATCGAAGTTACAAGTTAATAAAAGAACACTAGTTTTGGTTTTTTGACCATAAGTTACTATTTTATGGGTTTTGCAATTGTAAAGGCATGAGGCCTAAAAACATTCCTGTCGATTGGTTAGGAGACCCGTCACCAACCATCAACAACTCGGGGACACTTTTTTTTTCTTAGCGCCCGAAAAGCGCTAGGCCTTTTTTCACTTCCAAGCTTAAAAATTCATACCTCCCTGGAAAATGGTCTACAGCTTCATTTGAAAAAGTGCTCAAACTGAGTGCCGACGCACGCAATCTCCGTCGCCATTTTCTACAAACATGTAAATATTTATTTGTATTTCTCGAATTCATTTCTAGGCATAAAGCCGACTAGCTTAGTGCTGTGCTAGTTTACATGTTTACTATGTCTTCAATGTTTTTATTTTACTAAGGTGACAATTTTAGCATCTATGAAAACTTTAACCACAACAACGGTATTTTTGCGGCTGTGTAAACGCGGTCTCGTATCAGACGCTCGTGGTGAGGACACCTCAACACCATCGAAGAAAAAACCTGAGGGCAGCCTTCTTCCACACCAGAAGAAAAATCGTCTATATGGCGATTACACATTAAAATGTAAATAATGTATATTTCTTTAGGCATAAAGCCAAAAACAACTTTCAGCTTAGTTGTGTTTTAGATGTTGTCAACACACGATATTTTTTATTTGTAACAGGTGACGACTTTGCTTATTTATGAAAAATGTCCGATGTTCAAACCAGTTTAAATTCTAACCTAAACTGCACTTAGCCCTTTAAAAACTAGCTGGATTATTTAATCTTTTGATTTGTGCACTTAATGCATTTTGGTAAACTTAACTTCTTGCCATGAACCCTACCGGTGCTCCAATGTTTATGTTTGTCTATTTCTATGGACCTAGTGTATGATTTTATGTTTATTTTTTATAGCATCTCCATCCAAACTCCGACCGTAGCGAACCTCTAAAAACGTAAACAAACTAGCTTTCCTTCGTTAAAAACATGCCTTGTATATAGCAATCCGTCTCCCAAAATGAAATGTTTATTCTGTGCATTACACTTCGTTTGCCCCCCCCCCCTCCTTCAATAGTTGCGATGCTTAACATCGTAGTTTATTTTAATAGGCCTAAAAATCACGTTGTTATGAGTTGAAAACTCACTTGCACATTCAAAGCCAGGCCTCTAAGTTTCAAGTCGGCGATTCCCTTTGTCAATTCGAATCCAGCCAACCAAAACACTACTTCAATTCCGGCAGCCAGTCAGAGCGCTCAAGCTACCCCGGTCGTCCGCGCTGCTACTCCAACTTCCGGTAGTGACAGCTCGGCCGATTTGGGTCAGTCTCTCCTCCTCCAGATGTCCGACTCTCTTCCCCGCACCCCCCCGCCGAAGCTATCCTCGGCGTCCGCGCCGACTTCCGGTAATGAGTATATAACCCCAAACCCAGAGACACTCGTTAGCACAGCCCCGAGCGCTGCTCGGGAGAGCACAGCTCAAGGATTCTCAAAGCTAGAGGTCGCTACGCCGGTCGGGAGTGGAGATGCCGCGGTCCGATTGTTGCCATGCCGGGCAAAGGTAGTGGTTCGTATCGTACTTAGTTTAACTTTAAAAGTTTATTTTTTGGACTTTACGTCAAAATTTATAGTTTAATTTTAACTAAACCTCGTAGCTTTAGAAAGTAAATTTATGGAGCGTCAAGCCAAACGGCATTTCGGACGTTGGCGGCCATAATTTAAGGGTTCACGGTCCCTTACTAAAAACCAGCTTTATTTCATCGTTTCTTTAAACGCAGTTTAATGTAAACAAAGGACGGTTTGATCTTCGTGGGGTTTCCATTGATTAAACGCTCGGATCCACTTTATAGGTAGCCGCGGCTCTATAATTTAAGGAGTTGACTTATCAACAGCAACTCTGGGAGGTTTAATGCTTTGCAGTATACACGTAGAAACAAAACTGTAAAAACAGGTCTACTATTATATATCAGCTGAGGCTGTTTGTAATTTAGAGGGCTCTTTTGCGAAATCCCCTTGTGCCTATACAAATCACTTTTTCTATTTGAAAATGTTTTAACTGAACATCGTGTTTGTTCTAGTGTTGAATTTTATTGTAAATTCCCCGTGTTATTTATAAACTAATCCAGTTGTAAATTTCCCAAATGTAAATGTAAAGTGCGTTTTGATTTTTAACATGTTTGTTTAAAAATAAAACCAGGAGTTTAAAACCCAGTTGGTTTACTCGTCTATCGTTCGCTAGAAGTAAGAAATTAAGACAATTCTCTTAAACTTAGCTTAGCTAGCCTAATTTTCCCACCTTGGTGGCAGCGTTACCGCTTATTATTACTGTTAGCCTACAATATTAGGACATGTGTAGCTCCATTCCCTACGCCGGGACTGTAGCTGTTGTGCTTGTTTGAACCAAAAAGTACCCAAAAGTAATAGTAAGAAGATCAAGTTACACCAGGCGAGCGGCGATGTTACAAGCACCTACCCCGTCGTAGCATCCGCCGTTACAGCTGCGATAATACATTTAAAATTTTATGCGTTATAGCATTTTAAAACACAAGCTGGTCTATTTAATCTTTTGCCTAGGCTTTTATAAAAGGATTATTTAACGTAATCTTTTCTCATGAACTCTACCTTGTTCAAAATGGCAACACAACTACGATTATTTTACCGGACATTTTCGGTGTGTATCTTGTATTTTTATTTCAGGGTTCCGACCATAGTGATCTCAATTCCGAATGCACAACTAAGCCTTTGCCTTCAATTAATAACAGTTTATTTTAACTTTGAGCATCAAACTTCGTCTCTCCCCCCCCCCTTCCTTTAATAGTTGCAATGCATAACATTGTAGTTTTTATAAAAAAAATGTATAGGCCTGTTTAACTCAGTGCACTACTCAAGCCAAGGCCTCTAAAAACACCCAAAGTCGGCAAATCCCTTTGCCATCCAAGCTCCTTTCAATCCGAACTCAGTATTTTCTCTCCCCACCAATCAGAGTGCAAGGCTACCCAGCCCGTCCGCGCCGTCATGCCAACTTCCGGTGATGACAGCTCGGCCGGTTTTGGTCAGTCACTCCTCCTCCCAAGCGACCCCTCCACCTCACACACCCCCCCCCCCTCCGTCGCTCTCCTACAGGGCCGCGGTTTCCCTCCTACTGACTGCCAGGCAGCATCTATAAAACCAAGCCAGGAGAGAATTTCGTAAGCATAGCATAGCTCAAGGACTCAGGCTAGAGGTCACTACGGCGGTCGGAGCAGAGATGTCCAGTCCGAAGGTTGCCATGCCGGGTAAGGTAGTGGTTCAAGGGTAACTAGTTTACTAGAATTTAATTTTTGGAACAGAATTTCTAAATTTTAGGTCTTAAAATATAAACTTAACTTCTAGCATTTGAAGGGATTTGTGGGTAGACAAACGCAATCGGCATTTTGGTTTAGGGCACCCATGATTTAGGGCACCCCTTCCTAAAAACCGGCTTTTTTTCTTTGTTTATGACCTCGGTGTTCATTAAATAATCTAAGATCACCGAGATCTAGCATGTGTTATTGTTGAAGCAGGAGTTTTCAAAAAGGTAGTTTTCCTTGTAACACTAATCTTGATTCAGTGTGATTGATTGATTGACTTTAGTGCAAGAGTTGCTAGAGCTTTCAAAGACTGTTACATTCTGCAAGGGTCATGTTTGTAACTTAGAGAGTTGCGATAACTCAAACCGGCTTTTTCTAGTCCAAATTTTGTTGTGAACTTGAATTGTTCATTTTGCCGATTTAATTGTAAATCTTGTGCTTTCAATTGTAAAGCCCCGTTTTTATTTTTGTAACCAACTAGTTACTCCGTGTGTATAAATCTTGTCATGTTTTAATTAAAACAGAAAAGAAAGTTGTTTTGAACAACAGTTTGACTTCGAGTCCAATTTAATTTGCAAGGGTTATTTTAATTACAAATCAATTTTTATTCTAACTCCGAAGTAGGCAAATTAGATTAATTACCCATCGAGGTGGCAGTGTACCATGATTAGATAGGTCTTCATAACTTAGGTAGGACGCTGACGCTCTTCTTCTAACCGTGCAGTAGACACGCTATGCTGTTTTCACACAAAGTAAAAACCGCAACTTATGAACTTATCTAAAGTAACCACAAGTACGCCAGATGTCGGTGCTATAGACAGTAGGCACCTCAAGACCCTGTAAGTGCCGCTACACAATCATTAACTGTTAAATGATATAGTCGCAACATTTAATGCTCTAACCCAGGGGTCACCAAACTACGGCCCAGAGGCCAGATGCGGCCCGTGAAGCACTTTTATCCGGCCCGTGCTTTATTTTAAATGAATGTCCTTTTTCAGGTGTTTATCCTTTTGAAGGTGTATTTTCCGTTTCCCTGACTGAAGCGAAGATTACTTTTTCGAAACTAGGATGATCTCGACTTTGTTCAGGAATGGCTGATGAGCATGTAAAGAAGGCCTGAGTTCTTCACCTGATTTGATAGGATACCTCAACTCAAACCATCAACAACCTGAGGGAAAACTTCGTTTACGGCAACGAACACTTATTTTTTCTCGGCGCCTCGGCCGTGAAAAATCCCGAAATTCAAACGCCTGTATCTTCCAAGAAAATGGACCAATCCGTCTCATCTAAACAGCTCTTAATAGCCACGAACTTTATCTGTTTTCCCCCGCAAACAGAACACGAAAATTCCTTCTAGAACTTTCGTAGCATCCTTAAGAAAAACGCACGAAACTGATGCCGTAAAATCACCGTAGCGCACGAGACGCCATTTTCGCCACTTGTAAAAATTTGTATATGCTTTCATTTTCACTTAGGCATAAAGCCGAAAACATTAGTTTAGTGTTTGTAGGGGAGGAGCTTCCTCTACGAAGGTACTTAACCTCCCTAATAAATGTACAGATATCTTGTTTTGATATTTCTTAAGTAGATTTAAGGTGACGATCTAAGATGCACTTAAGAAATGTCCGACATTCAGAAACCCAATTTTACGTCTATAAATGTTAAATCCAACTATTTAAAATGCATTTTAGCATTCGCTGGTAACCTTAACTTTTATTTTATAATAATCTTTTAACGTAATCTTTTGCCATCCCAACTACCGGAGCTTAGGCAACATTTTATCTTACGAATTTTACCGTACACGTCTTTTCTGTTTGTACTTCGTTGTCCGTACCAAAACCGACTTGGCTTTCAATTTCCCAAAGTAAACCTGGCTTCCCAATGTTAATAACCGAATTTATTATGAGCATTCCTTCAATAGTCGCGATGCTTAACATCATGGTTAAATAAGAAAACCATCCGTAGTAATTAAAGGCCTTATTCACGTTCCAAACAATGAGTTTAACTCTACCGGCCTCTCTCTATCACGCAGTCCATAGTTATTCCTTCAAACGGCGCCAAGCGAAAAATCCTTTGCGCTGCCGACTTTTCTATTGTTCTCAAGGCCCTCAGCCGATCAGACCTCCGTAGCTATCCTCGGCGTCCGCGCCAACTTCCGGTACGTAGCATAAAAAGCCCCCGCTCCTCTCAATTGTTAGCACACGCTCATCCTCAAAGCCAGAGGTGACTACGCCAGTCGGTATAGGAGATGTCCCGTCCAAATGTTGCCATGCCGGGCAAAGGTAGTTGGTTCGTATTAGACTAGTGTTAGTTTAGAAAATTTAATTTTGGAAACCCCATTCGAAATTTTAGTTTTAAACTTAACCTAACCTTAAGCTTTGAGGGAATTATGGAGGTGGAGCCATATTCGGCATTCTAGGCCCCCATCGCCATAACGTCAGGGTTCACGGTCCCTTTCTAAAGACCAGCTTTTTTTTCCGTGTTTATTATTATGAACTTAATCTAAACACTAAATCTGCACTTTAGACGACGTATTTTCTAGGATGCTTCCCTAAATACTAAGGATCTACAGATTTGAAGATTTGATTCTAGGTCGGACTTAGAAAATATAGTCTTGACTATTTGTGTGTAATTCCCGCGGTTTGCGCCAAATAGATTTATTTCATGTTATTCCCGCGGTTTGCATGTTATAACGGGTTCCCGAGGTCCCACAAACATTTTCTAATCGAAATTGTAGTTTTTACTCTTCACCCTGTTGCGTGAAGTTTGAGTTGAATTTAATTGTAAATTCTTGTTGATTTTAGTGGGGAAAAATCGCCGTGCTTTAATTTAAAGCCAATTTTCTTGTAAACCTAGTTGAAACGAAGTGTAATTGTTTTTATATTTTGTCTGCATTTTAATAAACCAAAGAGTTTGTAAAACGCCTGTTTTTCTGCTAGTTAGACTAAATGTAGAAGTTTTAGTTCTTAAGAAAACCACTTAATAATTAAACTTAGGGCTGCATTTAGAAACACCCACCTGGTGACAGCGAATACCCCCCCTTTAAAGTTATCTAGTTAGCCTACAGTTAGGACAAATGACTCTCTGTTACCCATGCTGGGCCAGTAGCATACGTGTACTGTTTTCCATAAAAGTAAAAACCGTCACCGAACTAGAAGTTTAGAGGTCAAAACCACATTGATGTCGGAGAAGTTACAAGCACCTTGAGAATCGTAGCTTCGGCCGCTACAAGCATCTGCATGCACTACTTAACATTGGAGCTTCCACTTTTAAATCGCAACATCGAAGTAAGCCCACAGTTTCCAACAGTGAGTAGCAACTGTAATTTTGGGGAGGGGGTGGGAAAAATACTTTGATCTTAATTCACATAAGGTAAAACACTACGTAACCACTGTTAGGTAATGGGGCAAGGTCACTCCTCACTATACTTGGGGAGGGGGGAGGGGGGTGGATGGCCACCGCAGAAACTCGTATAGGACCAGATGAGAAAAAATCTGGCCCGCAAAAGATAAGCAACTGTGCTATATGGCCCTCAGTTTGAAAAGTTTGGGGACCCTGCTCTAACCTGTCAACCGTGCACAGAAAGTTATTTTTTTTTTATCTGGGAAAACCTCGAGAAAATACCCCTGGGCGCACTCCTCAGGACCTAGCTTGCGATAAGAATCGGAATAGAGGGTACTATAAGCGCATGCGCAACTATAAGCTCTATTTAAAGTTAACAGATTACCACTAGAATGGTTTGAGGTTACCAACAACTTGTTTACATGAAAATTTAAACACAGAAGGGTTTTGAGATAGGTTCCATAACTAAAAATACAAAATACAACGCTGGGAGGTTTTATGGATAATAACGCAACAACCTTTTAACCAGGGCTATCCTTTATCTCCCAGGGGTGGACGGACAAATTTTTTAAAGAAAAATGTTTCATGAAAACTTAAAGGAGATAGCCAGGAACCACTAAACTCCCGTAGATATTCCTAATGAATATTAATTACGTGTCATATAATCTCTGTTACAAAGGAAGGCATTGATAATGACAGAGAGAATAACATTGGGTCTTAAAATTTATGTGTAAAGGTCTGAATTGGGAAAAGCTGACAGTTTCTTTGAGTGAGGTTGCCCTGAGAACGTACCTCTTAACAATTAAAGAAAATTTGCTTAAAAAAGGTGCGAAGCAATTTTTTTGCTCCTCCACTGGTTTACCTTTTAATAAAAAAAAAAAACACAACTGTTTTTAAGTTAAACAAAATACCGGCTTAAGGCATCGGCATTAACGTGGAACTTTCCAGGTTTGTAACGGACTGCGTAGTCATAATCTTGGAGGGTAAGGCTCCACCTAAGCAATCTGGGGTTTTGTGCAGACATTTGCTTGAGCCACTGTAACGGGTTGTGATCTGACTCGATGATGAACTTGGTACCATAAATGTACGGACGAAGTTTACCCACGGACCAGATCAAACACGCACATTCTTACTTTGTTGTACCATAATTCTGCTTCCTGGCTGTCAGTTTACGTGAAACGTAAAGACAGGGGTGTTCATCTTCGTCTAACTCTTGGGACAATACGCAGCCCATGCCACGTTCCTAACAGTCACATTGTAAAATGAAATCAGGAATTACTAAGAAATTACTAAGGCCTGTTTCAAGGAGTCATACGCCTGTTGTTTGGACTCATCCCACAAAACGGGATCAGGTGCATCCTTCTTTAGTGAATCCGTAAGGCATGCACAAACCTCTGAATAATGGTTGATGTACCGTTGGTAGGTAACCAACTAAACCTAGACAGGAACAGACATCTTTCTTGGTTTGGGGGCGTGTGCATTTTTTCACAGCAAGGACCTTCACCTCTGATGGTGTACGTGATCCGTTTCCAACTTGGTGGCCTAAAAAGGTGGCTTTGCTGCTAGCGACCTGCGACTTTCCTGCATTAACAGTGAGCCCGGCCTTCTTGACAGCAGAGAGAAAATTGTAGACATGATCGAGATGTTGTTGCCACGTTTCGGCACCAACAGCAGTGTCATCGTGGAAAGGAGTAACATACTTCTCCATACCCCTAGTGACACCATCCATTAGCTTCTGAAAGCAAAATGGAGCGTTCTTCATCCCCATGTTCATCATGAGGGGAGCAATCTTCCCAATGGGAGTTGTGATGGTGGCGGCTAAGGAAGCCTGTGGCGTGAGACGCACTTGCCAAAATCCTCTATTCAATTTCGAAAATGGAGATGTACTTCCATTTGGCTGTTCTTTCGGTACACTCTTCTATGTTGGGAATAGGGTAGTCTTTTGTGACTGTGTTATTGTTGAGGTCGCGGTAGTCGGCTACCGGACGAGGGCTGGCATCCTCCTTCTGAACAATTATCATAGGAGAGCCATGGGGGGAGTCTGTCTCAACAATAAGCCCAAGATTCAGCATGCGCTGGATCTCTGTAACAATTAAATCCTTTACAAATTTTGCGTGACGATAGTACTTAGTAGGTTTGACTGTTGGATCGACTAACTCCACGTCGTGAGTCACGAGGTCGGTACGACCCGGCAGAGTAGAAAATACTCCATCCACTTTGTCAAAGACAGCAAGTAGATCACTCTTCTGCGATTCGGTTAAGGATCCTGTTTTTTTAAACCGAGCCATGGCTTCCTTGGATGTAAGGTGGCCATCACCAGGCTGGCCAGTCCAGGCATGTCTTTGTGATATAAATCACGTTCCTCAGCAAGTGAAAAGTTACTGGCACCTTCCCTTGGCAGATAGGGTTTTAGAAGATTTATGTGATAGATCGTTTTCTTGTGAACACCAAAAGACTTATTAGATAATTGGTATCCGACAATCTTTTCAAAACTTCACAAAGGCCATCCTAATAAATGTCCAATTTATTGGCTCTTGAAGTTTTAAGGACTAACACTAAGTCACCTTCCTTGAACTTTCGTTAAAGTTATAGTATGATTTGTTTTTAACCCGACTTTTAATCATATTCTCAAGTGCAAGTTCACGGGAATATTTAAATCTTTGGAGCAAGTCCAAGATGTACTCAAGTACTGATGGATGAACGTCCGGCTCGATCCATTAGCTTTTGACCAGCTCCAGTGGGACTTTGATGTTGCGGCCGTAAACAAGCTCAGCTGGAGTGAAGCCAGTGCTCTCATGTGGAGCAGTCCGAAGAGCAAACATTGCTCCTGGTAAGCACCTCTCCCAGTCTTCAGGATGCTCATGGCATACTGCACGCAACACTGCTTTTAGTGTACGGTGGAAGCGTTCGACGCTGTTTGATGCGGGTGATTGACGCTGGCTCTAGAAACAACGTGGTGAGTTCAGTGATGAATGGTGAGCCCAGGTAAGACTGGAGCTCTCTTGGATATCCTAGTCGAGAGAAAATCTGCAGGAGTGCATCAACAACACTCTGGCTGTTTGCCTCTTTAAGGGGGACAGCCTCTGGGAATTTTGTTTCTGGGTCAAGTAGCGATAAAATGTACTTAAAACCGGCCATGCTTGTAGGCTGGATGGGTCCCACAATATCTATAATATATCAATTGAAGGGCTCACCATCCATGGGCACTAGCACCATGGGAGCAACAAACTGCTGCCGTGACTTTCCAGTCTTTTGGTAGGTTAGACACGTTTGGACATACAACTCAATGTCTGAAAAACAGTGAGGCCAATAAAAATTTGTCAACAATCTATCTTTAGTTTTAGACCGATGTAAATGACCTGCCCATGCATTAGCATGTGCTGTGTTTAGAACGAACTCTCTACATTCTTTAGGGAGCACAAGTTGTCTTTCAATAGACGGCTTACCTAAAGCACGGAAGGGCTTTCTGACTAGCAATCCCTTCTCGACGAAAAATCGTTTGTTTTCGTCCTGCTGCTCCAGCGGGAGTTCAGCAGTCTTCCAACATGACTGTAATGTTGGGCACTCAAGTTGCAGTTTTGCAAAAGCAGACTTGTCAATATTCAGAAGTTTTGAAAAGTGATCTGATTGGGGGCCTAAGATAGTAGCATCTAAGGTGTCTACCTTGGGATTGACAAAACCGGAAGTTACGGAAGGGGGGGTAACTTCGGGAGGGTCAGAACTGTCAGATTCTTCTTCACTATCAGAATCGATTTCCCGATAATTTGGTTTCAAAATCGGGAGCTGTTGGTCAATACGAGATTGAGAACGAGTAATTGCATTTGAATAGGTGGCTAACTTCACTAAACCTTTTTCCTCTAAAATAGTTTGAGAGGGAATTCCTAGCAACATCTGAAAATGTGGTCCCATGTGGTCTGTGACCAGGGCTTCTGTAGTTAAAAGCCCATAGGGCATTTGCACATCAATTTGTGCAATAGCGTGAGCGGTAGTTTGCTCAACTAGAGCGTTCCGGCAATGGGTATACTCACCCGTGAACTACTCGGGTCGGACAAGATCTCTAAGAGATTACATCATGCGTAGAACCTATATCATTTAATATCAATTAGCTCTCACCCACAAAGATCTCTAGATCTGCTATGTTGCTTGCTGAAACTGTATTAGAACCTATGTCCCTCAGCACTAAACATTTTGTGCCGTTTACAGGCCATTCATGGATATGTTTGGAAAGAATTAACTCAGGAGGACCATTAGTAATAAAATTACAACTAGACTTAGATTCTGGGTTAGAAGCTTCTTGGGCAATACGAAGGCGACAATCTTTAATCCTATGGCCGATTTTCTGGCAAAAGAAACTGTAACGGCGGACGCTACGACGGCTTAGGTGCTTATAACGCCCCCGGTTTCCCTGGTGTACGTGGAGTTTCAGCTTGAGTTTAATTGGTGTTAATGACGACTTTTTACGTTATTCAACACAGCATGGACACTGTCCCAGCATGCGGGATGAAGCGCCGGTCCTAATTAAAGGGGCCTAACCTTAAACTGTCGGTATCGCTTCCACCAACGGTGGATTTAACTGTTTTACTAGCTAATATTAAAGATGGGCTACATAATTATTTTACACTAAAATACAATTAATCAAGTCTAGCAAACGACTGAAGCTTAAAACTCCTAGTTTTATTTTTGCGACAGATAATAAAGAACACTTTACATTACGTTTTGCTTCTGAAAGCTTTTGAAATAAATTATTTAAAAGCAACAAGTTGAGTATACACTTAGTATTTCACAAATCCAGACAAACACACTTGGTTTGAATAAAAGTTTAAATTTTCACATTAGAAAAAGTAATATTAGGTGCTCCCTGAGACACCCACAAGACTCAACAGACGCAACTGATAAAAGTCTGACAGTATGTTTCTTATGATCAACCGTCCACAGTTATGGTTCTAAGTTTTCCAAGTACAAAAAGAGCAACCTCCCTTAGTTCCCTCGAGAACTGTTCTAAGTAATAAAAAGCC
>JAHWFP010058428.1:24744-80542 GCA_023313725.1 Lithobius niger
AATAACGTAAAAAGTCGTCATTAACACCGATTAACCTCAAGCTGAAAATCCACGTACACCAGGGAAACCGGGGGCATTACAAGCACCTAAGCCGTCGTAGCGTCCGCCGTTACACTGGATTGGTATCACCATTGCCATTTGCGGCTCTTAACCTGGCTAGCTCAATTTGTTTATTGGCTAGTTCTAACTCACGGTCAAGTCTACGAATTTGTTGTGCCCTAGCGGCGTCGTTAGTCTGGGCGTCTGTGTCTCTTATCATTAAATCATGGGCACGCGCTTTATCTGCGTCCGCTAATTTTAAAGCATCAAGTTTCAATTGCTCAGCCTTTAAAAACTGTTCGTTCTCTTTGAGAGCGATTTCTTTCTTAGCCAAAGCAGCAGAATCTCTTTTCTCTATAGCACCAAGTAATTCATTAGTGAGATCGTTCAAAATAATTTTTTGATCGTTATGTGCTATCTTTATAACCTCTACGGATTCTTGTCAGGTTTCACAAACTGTTAAAACCAAATTCAAACAAGCCTTTTTGAGGTCTTTGTACTGAATATGATCAATAATTTCTAATAATTCTTCCATGGTGAAAGTTTTAGATTTAACTCAATTTCAGAAAAAAAAACGTTTAGTTTTAAATCTTACTGTTTAAATTGCAGCCGCAAAATAAATCTCATGATAGTTGAACAGAGTGAGTATTTAAACACTTCTCTAACAACCGAATCCAGTCAGGGACATAAAAAATACACTCTTATATTACCTAACCACTCAGGTGGATAATTAAATACATAAAATGCATGAAACAAACACTCGGCTTGGCAACCGGAGCATACCCATATGCACTAACCTGATTTCTATGCACAATCGCTGTGCGGTCAGTCTATCCGTCTCCCACCGTAGATAGATCGTCTTAACACTGTAGTGGTCGCACTTCCAGTCGAAATTCGAGCACTTGCACTGATATCCAAAATGTATGGTCCAGTTATGGTCCTTAGGAGCGACGTGTCCTGTTAGAGGCCGCCTTCTCCGGGGTTTGCAGGAATCATCTGCCTTCTGAGGGCTTGCCTGACGTTTCACGGCTTGTGGAGTGAGGGTTGCCGCTTTCCGGCTCCAGCTGGATACGGGGTTACTGATGGGCCTTGTGCAGACGGCTACTTCTGGTAACGTGTTGCTGTTGTTACCGACGTCTAGAGGTTGCAGTTTTTTGTTGTACTGCTGACATCTTCTTCTCTAGAAGAACTGGCATAGTAGTATGACAGGGGGGGGGAGGTGTGTTTGGAGTGGCACAGCACCTTGTGATCCCACCACTGCCACCAGTTTTGTAGCGGTGCTCACAGGTCCTAGAGGTGCCTACTGTTGTGCACCGACATCTGGTGTGGTCTCGGGAAAGTTAGAAGTACTTCGGGTGGCCGTTTTTACTTTTGCGGAGTTTAAACAAGCATGGCAGTCACTACTGCATGGTTAGGAACAGAGCGTCTATGTCCTTATCTGAAGTTTTAGTACTAGCTAATCGTTTTTGGTTCACTGCCACCAGGTGGGTGGTTTAATTGCTAACCTTAGGCTTTAAAATAAAAATTGTTTTTAGTTAAAACACTAGCAAATTAAATCTCTCTAGAAGCAAGCTGAGTTTAAAACTCTTGGTTTTAATAAACAGGGGAAAGAAAATACTTTACATGGCAACTAGTCTTTTTACAAGAAAACTGAAAGGCTTTAAATAAAAGCACACAAATAATTTTTACATAAAAAAATTATCGGCCAACGAATTTAAATTTTGAAATTCAAACTACAATTTCGAATAGAAAAAGTTCTTTGGCGTTACGTAAACAACTCTAGGTTTGAAAAAGTACCTCACAATTTCAATCTTAGTCTGTTTAAGATTATGTTTCAAGGCATCTTGCACAAGATCAAATCTACTTATTCACACTGAGTCAAGCTAGCAATAATCAGGGCCCTACCATCGAAGTCTGTGATTCTGTAATTATGCTACAGGACCTTGGTGATCTCAAATTACATGTTTGGTTACGTTATGTAATGCAAACAGAAAGAAAGCCGGTTTTTAGAAAGGGGACCTTAAACCCTTAAGTTATGGGAGGGGAGACCAGAAAATGCCGATGGTTTTAACTACCCATAATCGCGATTCCTAAGTCAAAAGTTAAGTTTAAATCTTTAAGTTAAAATTTAGAAATAAAGTTCCAAAAAATTAAATTAAAGCTAAAACTAGTTATTTAAACTACTACCTTGCCCGGCATGGCAACACTCGGACTGGGGACATCTCTGCTCCGACCGCCGTACTAACGTCTGACTTGGAAAGTTGAGCTTTGCTCTGGATGCAGCCTTGCTTGGATGTTTTATAGCAGCTCCCTAATCCGGAAGGAGGAGGGAAAGCGCCTCCCTGTAGGAGAGCTACTACATGGGGGACTCTAGAGGTGGAGAACAATGGGAAGGGAGGGACAGAGCTATTAAGGGCTTCAAATCCCAAACGTTTTTGTCCATTTTTTGTGGAGATACATCAAAGTGAGGACCGAGGTTTTTTTAGGCCTATTAGCGCTAATGAGAAAAAAAATTGTTCGTTGCGAAAACGATAAACCCTCAGGTTTTTGATGTTTTGAGGCGAGGTCTCCTCTCAAATCTGATGGTGAAGACTAGCTTCTTTACACCCTGGACGTCGCCGACGCCTACACCTTCACATTCCCCTTCATGCTTTTGTCCGCCACTTCTTCCGTTTCGTTCTGGACAACACCGTCTACGATACCTCTGTCTTCCGTTTGGTTTCAACGCTGCCCTTCGAATCTTCACTGCCGTCCTCCGACCAGTCTTAGCTTAAGTCCACCAACACTGTTCGCATTTATGCTTTCCTGGACGGCTGCCTTCTTCCTCACCAACACTCCGGAGACGTAACCAACAATCTGGCCTCTGTCGTGTCACTTTTCATCGCCTGGGCTTGGGTATCAACCTCCCAAAATCTCGTCTCCTTCCTGCTCAAAAATTTGTTTTCCTTGGAGTATTCTTCGACCTCCTCACCGGGTCAGTTATGCCATCCCCAGACCGGATATTGTCCCACCTTCAAGCCACTCGGAAATTTCTACAGAAACCCAGTTACACCTTCCGCGATCTCACCTCCGCTATCGGAACTGTGGACTCCTTTGCAGATCTAGTATCTTATGAGAGACGGATGGCAAGGCATCTCCACCACCATTGATTAGCCCAATGGGGCGACCCACGCACCATCATCAACCTTCCTCCTCAGCAACGGGATCGTTCCTTTCCACTCCAACTTTCGAGACTCTAGGGAAAATAGCTCTAAAGGGGAAACTGCTAAATTAAAATAGGTAATGTATATTTACGGTTAGGCAATCTTTATTAATAAAATCGAGTTGTCGCGTCAGATGGACGCAACGAGACGGCCACACGACGGCCGACGGCCGCAAGTAAACAACCGGATCAACAGTCGTGGCGCCATCTCTTGATAGTCAACGCATGCGAACGAAGCAATATCAAGGCCCGATGAGATAGTAGCTGTGCTCAACTCCATGCCTGTCAGCTTGCTTCTGTTTCGTGATGCTAGGAGTCCCAATTTGATCGTTACCTTTATGTGTTTAAAGTTTAAAGTAAGTCAGTTCAAGCTGAACGGATTTGTTAGCAGTTGTGTTGTAAACAAAAGATAGCATCTAATTTTTAAGTTTAAAAAGAACCAATCGGGATTTTGAGTACGAAACTGCTCGGTGTTGTAGAAAAAAAAAAAATGCTTGCCAGTCGCAGTGCCTTCTCTTGATAGTGAACCCAAGCAAACGAAGTCCATGGTGTCATCAAGCGATTCGTCAGCAAAGCCGCTGACTTTTAAAACTTTAAAAAAATGCATGCCGGCACCTGAATACACAGTGCCGCCATCTGTTGCGGGCGTGGTCAAATAGCCTGCGGTATTAGTCACGATATTACACGCTACCTTCTTACGGACGGATTTATTTACCCCAACCAGTATTTGCACATGGACAATAATACGTAGCCTTCTCACGGGTGACTTCCGAAAAAAATGTTCATGTACAAATACTAAACACCAACAAACAAGGGGAATTATTAAGTGCAAAAGACAATACATTTACGGAAAATATACTTTATAAAGATATACTTTAACCTCGCACAAGAACAGCAGCAGTGCCAGCAACACTCAACTCAAATGTAAGTAAATCGCAACACATGGCAACACAATCAATAATTTTACTGCCACTGACATGTACCAAATCAAACCCTTGATGGAAATATCACAGAATCATTACAACACCCGTGCGTAGCACGGGCTTACATCTAGTAAAAACTAAAATTAAGCAGGTCCAGACCCTGCAATTTTAGTCTTTTTGGCATGTCGCCCACGAACTATGTGCACTGTCAGCTTCCTGGGCATTTGTGTCCGGTGTTCCCCATACTGAGGGCAATGCTGAGTGTTAGCAAGAAACAAATTGTAGGACAGTAAAAAGAGCATATTTTAACAAAATAACCTAAATAAAGGTATGTATTTTAGGACAAGTAAAAACTTATTTTATCTTTCCCATGATTAAAAAAAATGTATGCTCTTTTTGTTCTAGGCAACATTTGACCCCGAGATATTCTTCAACATTCTGCTGCCACCCATCATTTTTGCTGCTGGTTACAGTTTAAAGCGGGTATGTGCCAATTGGATTTTTTTTTCATTCTAGAATTGTGTCATTAAAAAAAATTGGGTTTCCCAGACATCGCTACATTACCTATCCAAACTTTGTCACTTAGTACGTTAAAATTCTTAACGCTTTGCAACAAATTAATAACTCCACCCTACCCCCAGAAAAGAAAAAAAGAAACACCTGCTTTACAAAGCAAAAAAGAAAGAAAAAAATATTAAAAACCAAAAGAAGATAACCATAGTTTGTAGTGGCGGCTGCTACGACGTGTAACGGCGGATGCTACGACGGGGTAGGTGCTTGTAACATCGCCGCTCGCCTGGTGTAACTGGATCTTCTTACTATTACTTTTGGGTACTTTTTGTTTCAAATAAGCACAACAGCTACAGTCCCGGCGTAGGGAATGGAGCTACACATGTCCTAATATTGTAGGCTAACTGTAATAATAAGCGGTAACGCTGCCACCAAGGTGGGAAAATTAGGCTAGCTAAGCTAAGTTTAAGAGAATTGTCTTAATTTCTTACTTCTAGCGAACAACGAGCGAATAAACTGACGGACGTTTAAGAAAAACTCCTGGTTTTTATTTTAAACAAACATGAATAAAAATATCGCACTACAAATACATTTGGTAACTTTACACCTAGTTTAGGTTATAAAATACAGGGGGAATTTACATTAAATTCGACACTAGAACCAACACGAGGTTCACATAAAACAATTTCAAATAGAAAAAGTGAGTTTGGTTAGGTACAAGGGGATTTCGCAAAAGAGCCCTCTAAATTACAAACAGCCTCGGCTGATATATAATAGTAGACCTGTTTTTACAGTTTTGTTTCTACGTGTATACTGCAAAGCATTAAACCTCCCAGAGTTGCTGTTAATAAGTCAACTCCTTAAATTATAGAGCCGCGGCTACCTATAAAGTGGATCCGAGCGTTTAAGCAATGGAAACCCCACGAAGATCAAACCGTCCTTTGTTTACATTAAACTGCGTTTAAAGAAACGATGAAATAAAGCTGGTTTTTAGTAAGGGACCGTGAACCCTTAAATTATGGCTGCCAACGTCCGAAATGCCGTTTGGCTTGACACTCCATAAATTTACTTTCTAAAGCTACGAGGTTTAGTTAAAATTAAACTATAAATTTTGACGTAAAGTCCAAAAAATAAACTTTTAAAGTTAAACTAAGTACGATACGAACCACTACCTTTGCCCGGCATGGCAACAATCGGACCGCGGCATCTCCACTCCCGACCGGCGTAGCGACCTCTAGCTTTGAGAATCCTTGAGCTGTGCTGTGCTGTGCTGTGCTGTGCTAACGAGTGTCTCTGGGTTTGGGGTTATATACTCATTACCGGAAGTCGGCGCGGACGCCGAGGATAGCTTCGGAGGGGGTGTGCGGGGAAGAGAGTCGGACATCTGGAGGAGGAGAGACTGACCCGAGAGACTGACCCAAATCGGCCGAGCTGTCACTACCGGAAGTTGGAGTAGCAGCGCGGACGACCGAGGTAGCTTGAGCGCTCTGACTGGCTGACGGAATTGAAGTAGTGTTTTGGTTGGCTGGATTCGAATTGACAAAGGGAATCACCGACTTGAAACTTAGAGGCCTGGCTTTGAATGTGCAAGTGAGTTTTCAACTCATAACAACGTGATTTTTAGGCCTATTAAAATAAACTACGACGTTAGGCATCGCAACTATCGAAGGAGGGGGGGGGGCGAAGTGTAATGCACAGAATAAACATTTGACTTTGGGAAACGGATTGCTACATACAAGGCATGTTTTTAACGAAGGAAAGCTAGTTTGTTTACGTTTTTAGAGGTTCGCTACGGTCGGAGTTTGGATGGAGATGCTATAAAAAATAAACATAAAATCATACACTGGGTCCATAGAAATAGACAAACATAAACATTGGAGTTCCGGTAGGGTTCATGGCAAGAAGTTAAGTTTACCAAAATGCATTAAGTGAACAAATCAAAAGATTAAATATTCCAGCTAGTTTTTTAAAGGGCTAAGTGCAGTTTAGGTTAGAATTTAAACTGGTTTGAACATCGGACATTTTTCATAAATAAACAAAGTCGTCACCTGTTAGAAATAAAAAATATCGAGTGTTAACAACATCTAAAACACAACTAAGCTGAAAAGTGTTTCGGCTTTATGCCTAAGAAAATATACATTATTTACATTTTAATGTGAAACTGCCATACAGACGATTGTTCTTCTGGTGTGGAAGAATACTGCCCTCAGGTTTTTTCTTCGATGGTGTTGAGGTGTCCTCACCACGAGCGTCTGATACGAGACCGCGTTTACAGACGGCTGTGCTGAAGCAGACGGCGACATCTGGTGAGGTGTTTTCGTAGTACTATTAAATCAAGCTTATGTAGCGGTGCTTACTGCGTCTTAAGGGGCTTCATTTGGGCACCGACATCTGGTGAAGTAGCGGTTAAGTTAGAAATACTTTGCGGATGACTGTTTTTACTTTTGCGGTAAAACCAAACAGCTATATGGGGGGGGTTACTCGATACCGATCCCTTCACCAGATCACGTCGGAAATCTTCAGCCTCTGCTTATCTCTCCATACGGTTCTACTTCCATTACACATTCCAGGTAACCGTGACGTCATTGCCGACAGCTTATCCTGTCAATCCCCTCCATCGGGAGAATTGACTCTGAAGGCATCCACGTGCAAATCTTTTTTCAACATTTGGGGCCGGCCAATAGTAGACCTCTTCGCAACGAGGCTCAGTGCCAAACTTCCCCAGTACGTCAGCCCGGTTACGGACAACCTAATATGGGGCGTGGGCACCCTCACCCTGTGACGGCGGACGCTACGACGGCTTAGGTGCACCGGTTTCCCTGCTGTACATGGAGTTTCAGTCTAAGGTTCTGCGATGTTTACGACGACTTTTACGGCGTAAGCACAGTTTTGGGCTACAGTCCCAGCATGGGGGATGGAGCGTCGGGTCCTAATTAAAGGGGCCTAACCTTCATACTGTTGGTAATCAGTGCCACCCGCTCAGCCCCCGCTTGACCCTTATGAAGATTCTTCAAGCCGACGATGATCCAAATGCCATCCCCCTGTTCGACCTTCTCAAAGCGGTAGAAGCCATTATCCCTGACGGCTATCTCTACAAACCGAACTCCTCCGCTCCTAAACCCAAGAACAGGGGCCTTTCAACGGGTTTCGGCTATAGCCTTCGGGACAAAAATAATCGTGAATAAGCAAAGATCGGTCAATCCACTGCCTTACTCACGACACTCCTCAGAACTGGGGGATCCCTCCTCGGGAATGGTCAACCCCTTGAACTCGACCAGGATCCACCGCCCCCTCGTCCAGGCCGTGAATCCTGGTTCTTCAGAGCGACTGGTGACGACGCGGCCAACCCTCGCCTTTTTGAAACCTACCAACAATATGAGTTTCTGTCAACCGAAGCAAAAATGGATTTCGTCATTGCCCTCTACATCCCCCGTCGCACCGAGGTGCCCACTGCCGTACTCCGTGAGAATGACAAGATACTCCGTCTAGGCCTCCGCGCCAACTCTCAAGCCGACGTCCTCGCCACGGCTATCAACGCCCTCTGCGAAAGGCTCCCCCGTGAATCTAGCCAAAAGAACGTCAAGTTTCTCCACTTCCTTATTTCCGAACTTGTTAAGAAGATGTCCTTCGCCTCGTATCACTCCTTCAACTGGTTCACCAAGGCTCTGTTCAACTCGACCCTCCTACTCAGGGACATCGCCTTAAGCACCACATCGAACTTGAATGCGTCTACCAAACACATCATCCGCAACCAATCTCTTCATGAAACGGACACACTCTTCAGAGGCCGCATCCCGACTCTTGCCCCTCATTTGGACATCGCCCGCAAACCTATGAAATCGTTCAAACCACCGAACAACCATCCTTTTCGAAAACCCTTCCAAGGCCACACCTCTCATCCCAAACCACCGCCTCCTCCAACGTCCAATGACCAGTCATCCCATGACAAGAGGAAACCTTCTCCCCGCCGGAATCAGTCCTTTCGAGGGAACACCCACAACAACTCACGCAACAACAACAAATTCAGAAGAAGCTCCACCCCCGACAACCGCAGCAAGTACGCCTCTGCTGCCAGTCGGAAATCCTTTCACCGCAAGTGACTATGCCCACGCTCTCTCTGTAGGCGGCCGAATCAGTCTCTTCACATCGGCATGGCATCACATCACAACCGACAAAATCATCTTATCAATCGTATCCCATGGCTTTCAACCATCCTTCAATTCAAGACCTCCGATGGCATTCACCCCTCCTTGGGAGCTCGCAACCAAGGCTTCACCCGCTCTCTCCAAAGAAGTAGCCGCCCTTCTAGCAAAAACGCAATCCGCCTCTGTCCCGACCATTCCAAGCCTGGCTTCTACAGCTCCATCTTCCTGAGGCCAAAGAAGTCCGGTGGGGAAAGAATGATTTTCAACCTAAAACCACTGAATCGCTACATGAACAACGAACACTTCAAAATGGAGACCCTTCAATCCATTCGCCTCTCCCTAAAACCCCTGGAATGGACGATCTCGATCGACCTCGAAGATGCATATCTCCACATCCCTCTTCACAAGACGTACCTCCACTACTTCCGGTTTATCTACCAAGGGAAGATTTTCGAATTCCAAACTCTCCCATTCGGCCTCAACGCTGCTCCACGCATCTTTACTCTCGTCATGAAGCCCATTTTGAGCCACCTTCACCGTCACCAGGTAGGAGCCAATGCCTTCCTCGACGATTGGCTCCTAGACAACATCTGTCCCCGCCAACTCCGGCAAGACACCTTCTTCACCATCCGGCTTCTTCACAACCTTGGTCTGGGCGTCAACTGGGAGAAATCACGACTCCAACCTGCACAGACCTTCATCTTCCTCGGTGTGGATTTCAACCTTCGGTCCGCCACCGTAACGCCATCAGCGGAGAGGAAAACCGACCTACTAGACCACTGCCTCTCCTTTTCCCAGTCCACAAATCACTCACTGACATCCCTGAACTCCCTCATAGGCAAAATGGATTCAATGGCAGATCTTCCCTACGGTCGTTGGATGACTCGACCACTCCACCATTTCCGCATCGATCATTGGAGCAACCATCTTCCATCATCCAAGTTGTCAAAACCATCCGATCCCCACTTCCCATGGGAATGCCTTCACGGTGGATTAACACCGCAAATCTATCCAAGACTATGCCTCTTCACGAACCCCCTACGGACCTCCTACTCCTAACCGACGCATCTCTAACTGGATGGGGTGCTCACATAATGGACAACGAAGTAAACGGAACCTGGCCTCCCAACACTACCGAGCATATCAACGTCCTCGAACTGAAGGCAATCTACAATGCTCTTCGTCATTTCCGTCACCTGGTAATGGGCAAGATCGTTCAAATCCAATCAGACAACACTACTGCAGTCGCGTACATACGCAAAGAAGGAGGAACACGTTCCTGTACCCTTCATCAGCTCACCTCCGAAATATTCAACCTATGTCTGAAGCTCGGCACAACTCTCCAACCGCTCCACATCCCAGGCAACCGAAATGTAATAGCGGACGCACTATCCCGGAAGAAACCACCATCAGGGGAATGGTCCCTCAAGACATCAATTTGCGAATCTCTCTTCATCATCTGGGGGAAACCCATGATCTACCTCTTCGCCACGAGGTACAATGCCAGACTTCCCCAATTCGTGAGCCCAATTCCGGACGATCTGGCCTGTGCAGTCGATGCCCTGACCTTTCCCTGGGACAACCTCTACGCCTACCTGTTCCCTCCATTCAGACTTCTCCCATCTGTCCTAACGAAGATCAGGGTCTGTTCCTTCTCATAGCACCAAACTGGCCTGCAGCCCCATGGTTCCCTCGACTACTCAACCTTCTCGTAGACACACCAAGAGAATTGCCAAACCTTCCGGTTCTCTTATCCCAACAGAAGGGGACCAAGTTCCACCCGAACTGCAACATCTTAACATCTGCACGGGTGGCTACTATCATCCAACTCATTAAAGAGGCTGGAATTTTTGAAGAACAAGCCGCTCGCATCGCCAGCAAGGCCCTTCGAGACTCAACTAACAAAATGTACAACAGCCACTGGCAACGATGGTTTCATTGGTGTAAGCGAAAAAAGTTTAATCCAATCAACCCCCCCTATTCGAGAACTGCTAGTCTTCTTCACCGATCTTTTCAAAGATGGACTAAAAGGCTCAACCATTCTAGTCTACCGTTCCGCCCTGAACACCGTCTTCAAAGCCGCCGGAAACAAACACCTCCTCGAAGATTACCGCAATTCATCTCTCTTGAAATCCTTCGAAATTGAAAGACCATCTATCCATCGTGAGTTCCCGAAATGGGACCTTCCCCTTGTCTTGGACTCTCTGACCAAAGATCCATACGAACCGATCCAAACTTGCCACATTAACCATCTCACGAGGAAGACAGTTTTTCTCACCTCTCTGGCAGCAAGCCTTCGCAGCAGCGAAATGCAAGCCCTGTCGAACGACCCAGCTCACTGTTTCTTTTTCGACAATTGCAAATGCATTCATTTGAGGCCTCGTCCTGATTTCCGAGCCAAAACTCAACCATGCGAACCATCCAAACTTATCATCATACCAGCCCTCACGAACATCTATGATGAAGAACCCGAACGAACCCTATGTCCCGTCTGTGCGCTTCGATACTACATTAAACGCACAAGTGACCCCGAATGCCGAAGGAGACGCACTCAACTCTTCCTTCCCTTCACCAAAGGAACGAACGTGACTTCTGCTCCCATGATTGCCAACTGGATCAGAACTGTCATTAACAGGGCATACGACGATGCGAACATCAGCTGCACCGACAACAACATCAAGGCAACCGCACACGAACTCCGGGCACTCTCAACTTCATGGGCTTTCCACAATCAAGTCTCCATTTCCGAAATTCTGCAAGCCACATCATGGAGGAGCCAAACCGTCTTCACAAGTCACTACCTCCGTGACATGTCAAGGCAAGAAGATGGGCTATATCGTCTGGGATCAATCGTAACAGCCAGATGCATAGTCCAACCCCCTTAAGCACTAAAACAGAAACGAAGACCTCCAGAAGATGGAAGCAAGACCTTCCCGTTCCCGACTTCCAGAAGACGGAAGCAAGACCAATCATTCACAAACTGCCCTTTTCAGGGCCACCAAATCCTACGAAAGTGATCTAAATTCCTGTTTCTGGTATATATTTTTCAATAAAGTGCGAAGTTTTGTTAAACTTTTTGGGGAACCAGTCCGCAACCCGGGTAACTCGCCATGATGGTGCCGGCCACCTATACTGACGAGGTCTACTGTAAATGCATTGTAATTTAGAGGTAGTAGAAATTTTCTACCGACGATTAGAAACCTGAATTTTGAGGGGGTTAAAATTGGTTTCTATTGTCTATACGAAAATTTATACTACCTGTTAATACCCACCCTACCTCCCCTCTTGAGCCACCATCATGGTTGACATATCGAAAGGAAAAGAGATGGCCGCCATGGGCGAGCGATCTGCTTTTATAGGAGGCCTGCGCAGTGGGGTTGCGCACTGGGCGGATCAGGAGAGCGAAAAACCTCAAGTCATAAAGAGCACTCAGGAACTGAATGCATTTTAATTTACAGGTAGTATAAATTTTCGTATAGACGATAAAAACCAATTTTAACCCCCCCAAAATTTAGGTTTTTAACTTTGTCAATTTTGCATAATTTAATTTTGTGACAAAATCCCAAAAACGAGAACAAAACTTCGCCATTTTATTTTAATTTAAAATTAGTGTCCTTTTAACTTGTTGATCCAGAGCTAGGACCAAGTAGCTCAAAACCTTTCTTTTTTCGCACATTTTGAAAGTAAATGGCAAATTGACAAACCTTATAGAAGTTGGAACTTTCTATATTGTTTGATTGAACAAATCAAGAGCATATTTTAGTTACATGGCTTGGCAACTTTTGTGACATACCTATGTGCACTAATCATTTGTTGTAGGCTTTTATTTGGAGTTCAACAGGAACCCCGAATAAAATCTCCCGTGTGGGGGCGTGTAAAGATTGGTTAGGCGAACCGGCACCAAAAATCAAAAACTCTAAGAAATTTTTTTTTCTGCTTCTTTGCGCTCACGAGCGCTAGGCCTATTTTTCACCTCCAACTTAAAAATTCTATATCTCCAAGGAAATGGACCAAATCGACTCTGGTTTTCAGCATTTAATAGACCTGAACTTTATCTGTGATCCTACTAAAACAGAACTTTAAATTTCCACTTACTTCCTTCACTGCAGCAGTTTGAAAAAGTGCTCAAACTGAGCGCCGACGCACGCAATTCAAGTCGCCATTTTCCCCAAAACAACTTGTAAATATTCAATTGTATCTCTAATTATTTTGTAGGCATAAAGGCGATTAGCTTAGTGTTGTTTTATATGCACCAGTACTCTACGGTTTTATTTTTACTAGGATGACGATTTTAGCAACTATGAAAACTTCGACTACTCTCACTTTCTAGCTTTCGAGTAAACTTATGGGTAGCCAAACTCCATCGGCATTTCTGGTCTAAGGCGCCCATAACTTAAGGGTTTAAGGTCCCTTTCTAAAAACCGGCTTTTTTTTCTTAGTTATGGACTCAGTGTTCATCAAATAATCTAAGATCACCAAGATCTTGCGTGTGTTATCGTTGAAGCAGAGCTTTCGAAAGGTAGTTTTCCTTATAATGCTAATCTTGATTCAGTGTGATATTTGAAGTGATTTTATTGCAAGAGTTACTAACGTCTTTCAAACGACTGTTTTACTAAGTGTAAGTTGCATCAGGTAATTCAGAAAGATGCGATAGCTTAACCGACTTTTCTAGTCTAAATTTTGTTGTGAACTTTAATTTTAGTTCTTTGCCGATTTAATTGTATATCTTGTGTGCTTTTAATTCAAAACTTCCGTTTTTTTTTTGTAACCAACTAGGTATTTGAGTGTTGTAAAAACTAACTTGTCATGTTTAATGTAAAGAGAAAAGAAAGTTGTTTTAAACGACAGTTTGACTTCCGAGTCCGATTTAATTTGCAAGTATTATTTAATTACAAACCAATTTTTATTTTAACTCCTAAGTAGGCAGTTAAATTAACTGCCCATCGTGGGGGCAGTAAACCGTGATAGATAGGTCATAAAAAGTTAGTTAGGACGTGTGACGCTCTTCTCCTAACCGTGCAGTAGACACGCTATGCTGTTTTTCCGCAAAAGAAAAAACCGCCACTTATGATGTATTCACTACAAACTACAACTTCGCCAAATGTCGGTGCTATAGACAGTAGGCACTTCAAGACCCTGTAAGCGCAGCTACACCATTTGGATACGACAATCTTGGCGTCTATGTCCGATTTTCTTAGCAATAGAAGCAAGTGCCATAGCCTATAACACGAGGTTTGTCAAACTCACGGTTTGAGTAAGTGTTGGTGGCTGAGTCCCCACTAGTGGAGTCAGTTTTCACCTCGGCGGTACCAGCCGGTTTAGCCGCCTGATTGTGGTTACGATTATGGTTACCACGTTGATTGTTGGAAGGTTTAGAACCTTGTGCTGTCATAGCACTGTAGAAGTTGCCTTAACAGGTAGAGAAGCAGCAGCACTAGAAATCTTATTACGAGTAGTGAATTCATCACATAGCTGGGCCGCTTCAGCCAGAGTCCCTAACTTAATTTGATAAGGGATCCACTTTCTGAGGTGGGTTGGGCAAGCTTTATAAAATTGTTCCGAAAGCATGAGGTTGACAAGTTTGTCATAGTCACGGTTAACCTTAGCCAAAGCTAACCAACGGGTGAAAAGAGTTTCTAACTCAAATGCATAATCGTGATATTGCATTTCCGGTTCTTTTTCTTTGCCTGTACAAAACGGGCAAGCAATTTATTTTTGACTAATTCGTAGTCCTGCATTTCAGCGTCTAAAAGCTCATCACAAACTTTAACACCTTACCGACGAAGGGTTGAAGTCCCGTGACCGATTGGTCTCTAGGAATTTTCTGACTAACCATCGTTCTTTCAAAATATTTTGAGAAAACTGTTAATTTCAGTCTTTGGCATCCACCTAGTTACCAAATGAACTACGTCGGCAATTTTACCATGTTTTGCAACTGGATTTGGGGGTTCTGGGGAAGCGCCGTTAGCTCCCTTTGAAGCGGGGTTAAGATTTAAGATAGCAGCGTTTAGCTTCGCTAGTTCGAGCTGCTTGTCCAGTTTAGCTAGTTCCATAGCACTGGCACGATCACTAATTTGGGCTTCTCGGTCTCGAATTTGAGCCTCTTGATCTTTAAAGGCTAATTAATGCGCACAACGTTTATCTGCGTCTGCTATTTCAAGTGCTCTTAATTTAAGTTCTTCTTCTTTAAGAAACAGTTCATTTTCCTTAGTTGCAAGTTCCTTTTTTGCGAAAATAGCAGCTTCTCTCCTTTCAAGAGCATTAGCTAGTGCATCGGAAAGTTCAACTAAATCCAATTTACCATCTTCGAGGGCTGCTCGTAAGATTTTCTATGACTCGGCTCTAGAATTGCTAACTGTAAAGCCTAGGTTTAAACAAGCTTTCTTTAAATCCTTGTTTTGTAAATCACGGATGATTTCTTCTAATTCATCCATTTCGGACATTTTTAGGTTTAACTTTGAAAATCGCCTTAGTGACGTTTCCGGTCCTAAGAGCCCCCAACTTCAACCAAACTTTCATCCTGCAATGCGATTGTTCCGACCGTGGCATGGGCTGCGTGTTGTCAGAAGAAGATTTGGAGAAGATGAACACCCCTGCCTTTACGTTTCACGTAAATTAACAGCCCGTGAGCAAAATTACGGGACGACTGAAAAGGAATGTGCTTGTTTTATCTGGTCTGTTGCAAAATTACGGCCCTACATCTATGGGACAAAATTTATCATAGAATCAGATCACAACCCACTCCACTGGCTCAAGCAAATGTCTGGTAAAAATCCCAGATTGCTTAGGTGGAGCCTCACCCTCCAAGATTATGACTACACTGTCCGGTACAAGCCTGGCAAGTTTCACTGGAATGTTGAGTAGATATTTTGTTTAAACAAGTTCTTAAATGTTAAACATTTTGTTTTCAGTACAAATTGACTGAAATTAAATTTCACCTGCATTTTTAATTTTGTCATTTTGGTCAGTTGGGAGCTCATCCTGAAGCAACTCCCAGTTATAAATAAATAAACAATTTGTTACAATAGCAACAGGTCAGGCAAGGATCCTAGGATCACTAACAGCCAGCCCAATTTAAAAACAGACGACGATATCATATAAAGGAAATAGATTTGGCCGTGGGAAGGTCAGGGGGATGAGGTATGAGGACACGAATGCCTTACCACCAAGGTTAGACCTGCCAGGGGCTCTAAGGCCCCCGATGGCATCGCCAATCGTGTTGGACACAGGAAGTGTAGGATTGGCCCAAGTAAAAAAATAAAAGGCAGATGAACAAATGAGACGGTTAAAAAAAATCATCGTTATATAAAACAGGGTATGGTTATGGTAAGTACTAAAAACAAAAGCATCCTCAAACTAGGAATTGTCACCACCTAAAAATAAACAATTCAGAATAAAAAAGCCTGTAGGGCGCATGAACTCCAACGTTCTTTTGTAATAAAATAATATATTTAAATAAAATAATAATAACCAGTTTATAATAATAATAAAACAGTGTTTACCCAGCAAACTAAGCTTGGTGGTCAACGGAAGGGGGTTGGTCCACAGACACCATTCCCATGCTAAATGGGGCGCTTCAAGAAAATGTGGAGGGGTTCCTGTGAAAGTCTAAATCGAAAGGTGGACAAAGAGTTAGCATTTACAGTCTCCCAACCCAGGGCATTCCAAATATGAACTACTCTCAACGAGAAAAAGTTTCTTCGACATTCCAAACGAGCAGAGGGAAGGGAAAGTTTCCAATTATGGCCTCTAGTACGTCCTATGGTCCTAGCCAAGTCAAAGAATGGTAAGGGAACGTCCAGCTGATGGTTGAGAATCCGATAAGTTAGTATCAGATCAAATTTAATTCTGCGAAGCTCAAGAAGCTCAAGTCCAAGCATGGTAAGGCGGACTTTGTAAGGGGTATCACGAAGGCCTGGCAACCTCTTTGTGAAGCGCCTCTGGACCGCTTCAATGGAATCAATATCACCCAGGAGAAAAGGTGACCAAACAGGTGTTGCGTATTCCAGAAGTGGGCGGACAAACACCTTAAAAGCCCACACTCGTGTAGCAATATTAGCCGACTTGAAACACCTATCGACGATAGCTAGACGTCTGTAGGCAGCCAAACAAATCTGGCGGACGTGGGAAGATGATTTAAGATCACCAGTAAACAAGATTCCCAGATCTTTAACAGAATCACAAGAAGGGAGTAATTTATTGTCAAGAAAATAAGAGTTTTTCTCGAAACAAGCACCAACATGAAAAGAGTGGCATTTGTTAACAGACAACGGGAGTTGCCAGCATTTAGACCAGCGGTCAACAGTATGGATCAGAGACTCAAGGTGATGGGAAAAATCAGGAGAGGGGAGAGCAGCACCGACCTTTAAATCATCCGCAAATTTATACCCGAAGGCATTGGGATTATCGAGAATAAGATCATTAAGGTAAATAACAAACAAAAGTGGACCCAAAACAGATCCTTGGGGGACCCCACAAGGAACTGCCCGAGGTGCAGACATGGTGTTGTCAATTTTGACCCTCTGGGTGCGGTTTCGGAGAAAGGCAGCTATCCAAGTTTCAAGGCCACCCGAAATAACACATTTCTTAACCTTGAGAAGTAGCTTACTGTGGACAACAGATTCAAAGGCCTTCATGAAATCGAAGTAAACAATATCTGTATGAATGCCCAGGTCGAGGGCACCCGACCAATGGTCAAGAACAAGTAAGAGCTGGTGGGTAGATGATCTACCCGGCAGAAAGCCAAATTGGTCATCACGAATCACTGAGTGTTCCTTAAAAAAAACAAGGATATTATTGCGGATAATGGATTCCATGATTTTACATGCAGTACACGTAAGGGCAATGGGCCTGTAGTTTGAGGGGTCAGAAGCAGACCCCTTCTTAAAAACCGGGACAACGATGGCCTGACTCCAAGTAGAGGGTAGAATGCCCTGAGAAAAGGAAAGGGAAAAGATTTTTGTAAGAGGGTAGCAGATTTCCGAACAAAGACATTTAAGGAGAAAAGCAGAGAAACCGTCTGGGCCAACAGATTTACTGGGATTAAGCCTATTTAAAGAAGCAATAGTGTCTGAAATTTTAAAGGAAACCATCGAGCAGGAGGAAGCAACAACTGGGGTGTTTACCATGGGGAAGGAAATGTCGTTATTGTCTAAAACAAAGTTAGCAGCAAAAACCTCACTAAGTGTTTCAACCTTACTGCAGTTAATTCCCGTTTTGGCCTTCACACCTAAATTTTAAGTGGCTATGTTTTACTTTTTTGTCACTATCAACGTCTCCCTTTGTGGGAGAATATTGACAAAGATTATAACCACACTAGTTAAATATTCATTAGGAATATTCTACGGGGGTTGCAATCTGTCCCCGGTTGGCCCTTCTTTAAGTTTTAAACGAAATGGTTTTCTTTATAAAAAACCGTCTGTGTTACCTCTGAGGGCAAAAGGTCAACTCTGTCGTTAAAAGGTTGTTAGTTTTTATCCACAAAACTTCCCAGTGTTGTATTGTTATGTTTAAGTTACGGGTCATACCTTTAAACCCTTTAGTGTCACATCACCTTTGTAAACAAGCTGTTTGGTAACCTAAAACCATCCCAGTGGGAGTAGTTTAACAGTAAATAGAGCCGGTCATTTTATGCATACCCATAGTATTCGATTCTCCGATCCCTATCGCAGCGGCTAGGTTTATTGAAATGCGGTGGAGGGTTAATTTCGCAGTCATCCCAGATAAAAAAAATGACTAGAATTGAGCAGAGGCAGAATCCGTACGGGACATATTACCAGAGCAGTAGATGGCCTCATTTATTTGTTATAACAAAACAACAAAACTTAACTTTGTACTTTAAACCTAGTGTGTTTCTTGATAAATGACCTTTTGCCCCATTTTCAAATACTTGTAAGATATTCCTGCACCAAGCAGCGCGGACAGTATTTAGTTAATGGCTGCAAAGAAACATCAATTTTTATGTGTAACTTTTAATTTTACTTAAAGTTTTCCTAGCTGCAAAAACGTTGGTCCCCCAAAAATACAAAATGGCAAAGTCAACATTTATGTAAACAGTGTATTTTATTTCATGTCAAATTTTGCTTATTTTGGCGGTCTTGTGTGTATTGCATATCTTGTGTGCACTAACCCTTATATTCTAGCTTTTATTCCGAGATCTCAGGAACCCCGAATAAAATCCTGCGTTTAGGGGCGTGTAAACGTGGACCGCCGAAAAACGCTTGTTTTCACAAACAAACTTTTTTTCTTGAGCGCCCAAATGCCTCGATGAGTCATATTTCGCCGTTTTTTTTAAAAATGGTCCGATTCGTTCAAACTTTTCGCCATTCAATAGCCTGTCCAAATATAAGCCTCTTGAAGAAGCCCAAATCCGGACTTTCCACTTAAAAGATCTTCAAATCTGCAATTGAAAATCGCCAAAACCAACCGCAGCGATCCTTTTTCATGGCCGCCATTATTGAAACCTGTATTTATGTATTTTACTTTTATTACTCCTATTACTCAGGCAAAAAGCCACAAACACTAGCTTAGTTGCATTTTAGGAGGGGCTTCCTCTGTGCAGGTACTGAACCTCGATTTTATGTACAGACAACCATTTTTAAGTGTGATATTTTTTATTGTTTGTCGGCCGCAATCCTAATGAAAAATTTCCACAACGATCAAGTTTATCTTCCAACTTTAACGTTAAACGTTCCTTTAACTTAATGCTTTATAGCAACCAACTAAGCTAGTTTATTTAACCGCTTTTATGCTTTTATTATATTCTTTTACCCCCAGAAACGCTACCATAAGTCCAACGTAATTCGACCTGGCATTCTACCGGACACGAATTTTCGGTGTATATATGTTTTAGTTCTCCTCTAAGCCCGACTGAGACCTTCCGAATATTGCCCATAGCTTGTACTACTATTAAAAACCAAAAGATGTTTATAAAAGATCTGTTCAAACCCTATCTGAAAGTCAAACTGTGCAAAAACTTCGAATCCCCCTTTTTGCGCCCCTCCCCAGCCAAAACTAGTTGTGGTGTATAACACTGCAGTTTACAGTTAAAGCTTATTAAATCTAATAGTAATGCTCTCTGCATTACCCAAAGCCAAGTATTAAAGCTTTAAGCAGAGCCTACTCACGTTGCAAACATGTAAATATCCATTCCATAGTCAATAAGTCAAAATAAAGGCCTATTTCCCAATGTTCAATTGAGTAAAACTCGAAACAGGCTCATCTTTACATGTCCTTACTCCTTCAAACGGCTTTGCACCCAGTCCCTTTGTTCAACTGACTTCTCCCACTTTCCATTGTTCCCAAGGCCCTCAGCCAATCGGACCCCGTAGCTCCCCTCCCCTGCCCGTCCGCGCGAACTTTCAGTTATGCTTATACCCAGCCCCAGAATGCAATCGTTAGCACAGCTCACATCTCTCTCAGGCTAGAAGGGTCACGCCAGTCGGGAGTGGAGACGCCATGTCCGGAGAATGCCATGCCAGGCAGAATGGTAGTGGTTCGTATGTTATAGTTTAGCTTTTGAAAGTTAAGTTTAGGACCCCCATATTCTGAATTTTAGTTAAAATGTAAACTTTAACTCTCTAGCTTGTAGAAATTTATGGTGGTGACGCCTGTAGCGGCACCTTAGGTTCTCTCACTGCATAACGTCAGAGTGGTTCTCTTACTAAAAACCAATTTTTCAAGTTTATTTTAAATGGATTTTTAATCTAAACTAAATGACGGTTTGATCTTTGTGGAAGTCAAAGGAAACATACTGATGCCTAAGTGTAAAATTGCCAGGCTTTTTATTTCTTAGAACAGTTTCTGCGGGAACTAAGGGAGGTTGATCTTTTGTACTTGGAAAACTTAGAAACGTAACTGTGGATGGTTGATCGTGTATGAAACATACTGTCGGATAGACTTTAATCAGTTGCGGCTGTTAAGTCTTGCGGGTGTCTCCGGGAGCACCCATGATTTACTTTTTCTAATGTGAAAATTTAAACTTTATTCCAAACATAAGTGTTGTTGGTCTGAAAACGTATGAATTACTAATTTGTATATTCCAAACTTGCTACTTTTAAATAATTGTGTTCAAGAGCTTTTAGAAGCAAACTATGATGTAAAGTGTTATTTCATTCTGTTGCATAAATAAAACCAGGAGTTTTAAGCTTCAGTCACTTGCTAGATTGATTGTCTTTTAGTGTAAAATATAAATATGTACCCCATCATTTAATTTTAGCTAGTTAAACAGTTAAATCCACCGTTGGTGGCAGCGATACTGACAGTGTAAGGTTAGGCCCCTTAATTAGGACCAGCGCTCCATCCCCTATGCTGGGACAGTTGCCCATGTTGTGTTAATGAACGTAAAAAGTCGTCGTAAACACCGTTAAACCTCAAGCTGATACTCCGCTTACACCAGGGAAACTGGGGCGTTACAAGCACCTTAGCCGTCGTAGCGTCCGCCGTTACAATAGCAACGTCCATTCGGCCATTAGCCTACTTAATTAATGCCATGCACTCATAAGGAGTAAGTTATAACAAGCACACCTAGCCTGAACAGCTAGTTCAGCCTAGTGCACTTTGGCCAGAAGCCAAGCCATGAGTAGTCTAGATACGACTTATAACTCAGTGGTCCCTGACTTGCTCAGGTCCCTCCTGTTCACACTGGCCAGATCCAGTTCCAACCAGTCCAGCAGGGACAAGCCCAGCCTTGTTCAAGGGCAAGCCCAGACATGTTCAGCTAAACCTTAGTATTGGATCAGTTAGAGCTCGAGGGTATATAAAAAAAGTCCCCAGCAGAATAAATCAGACTTGGATTCCAACTCCAACACTGAAAGGCCATCATACCCTGAACACCCAGACCAGGAACTTAGATGAACCTAGATTTACAGTTCCGGTCAAAAAAAACGCCTTCGTTATGCGGAAGAAGTTGCAGGATTAATGTATGTGACTCTGAACGAAAAATTTGATATCTCGAAAACTACTGGACAGAATTGAATGAAACAAAAAACTGGGTTACTTATGACATCAGCTATATTTCTACACGTATTACATGTAATGGTAGGTAGCCAAATATAATTGGCCGATCGAGCAACACGAGTTGATAACTAATAATATATCTCATAAATTACTGGATAGAACTGAATAAAACAAAAACTGGATTAATTGTTATGATAATGCTATATTTTTATACGTATGACATGCAATATTCAGCAGAAAAATATATTATGCAATTCAGTCTTTGTTTCATGAAAATCCTTCCACTGGTTTTCGAGATATTATCAGATATCATTAAATTTTTCTCGCTTGGCCAATTATTTTCAGTCAGTTAACATAGTATTTAATAAGGGTAGAAATACAGTAGACAATCTAATAAGCAGTTCAGTTTTTGTTTCATTAAATCCGTCCAGTAGTCTTCAAGATAATTGAATTTCGACATGGTTGTCATTACGACCTTCGATATAACGAAAAAGGGCGTTTTTTTTTACCGAAACTGTACCTAGATGTAGTGTACAAGTAGAACTGAACATTAGTAGAACTTAGAATAGAAATTGGACTAGAATAGTCATGAGTATTAGCTAGGACTTAGAATAAGTCAAGAGCTTAAGATATATAGGACTTAAAATAGTCAGTTAAGATATATAGGACTTAGAATAGTCAGTTGAGATATAGCCAGTTAAGATATACTTATAGAATAGTCAGTTGAGATATATAGGACTTAAAATAAGCAGAGTAGGTACTGGACTAGATTAGTCAGTACAGTTATTGAAAATACTAGTGATTAGGCCTAACACGGGTAAGGACGCATTAGCATCACAAGTAGCGTAGAGCCCCAGCCCCTTTAAGTTTAAGAGTGTTTAAACCGGGATAAAGAGGGAGTTGCTAAACCCAGCCAACACTAACTGACTTAACTTTGAATAAATATTACGTTTCGTTCAACCAATAAAACTTGTGTGGTCTCCCTTACTTGCATGCCGATTGTGATTGTTGTAAAGCTTCAGTTGACATATTATTATTATTATTGCTGGCCAGTGTTGAGCAAGGCTCACACAACATAATCTAGCGTAACTCAGTTTAGCTGTTTTACACTAAGTTTACACCCATGCCGGGTTAGTAGTTCCAGCGCGCTGTTTTCCGTGAAAGTCAAAACCTCCACTCAGTAGTAATCTTAAAGTTCACCAAAGTCAACCAAGATGTTGGCGATGCTACAAGCACCTCTCCTGTCGTAGCGTCCGCTACTACACGAAATTCATTTGGATTTTTTGGGGGAAAGCCCTGTAAAGGCTGTTAGCCAAAAATCTAAATTGGTTAGGATACCCGGCACCAAAGATCAAAAACTCGGGGAACAATTTTTTTTATTTAGCGCTCAGTAGCGCTTTAGGCCTATTTCCAAAGCCTTCCACTTTAAATTGTATAACTCCCAGGAAAATGGTTCAAAGCGATCACTGTCTTCACTGCTTAATAGCCATGAGCTTTATCATCAACTCTGCGAAAACAGAACTTTGAAATTCACTCCTTACATTTAACTACAGCTAATTGAAAAACGCTCCAAACTGAGCGCACCGCACACAATCGCCGATCGCCGTTTTCCAAACAAAACTTGTATATTTGTAATTTATATTTTTTTCCTTAGGCATAATGCCGACCAGCTTAGTGTTGTTGTAGGGGGCTACCAATCGGCACTTAACCACATATATGTACTGAGGACCTGCACTCTACGTTTTTATTGTGAACTTCAATACCGGTTTTGGTTTGTTATGAAAACTTCGACTGCTCTCTTGTCATAATTTGCGGCTGCAATAATGTTGTAACCTAAAATGCGTTTTAGCATCTACATACAAGCTGGTTTATTTAATCTTTTGCTTAGTGCTTTAAAGAGCAATTTATTAACGTAACTTCTTCCCACAAACTCTACCTTGTCCAAAGCGGCATTATTTTTACTATTTTATTTTCCCGGACATTTTCTCCAAAAAGTGTTTATCCTGTTTTTATTTCGGAGCTCCGACCATAGCAACCTCATCCAAATGTATATAAAGCCTTTTCTACTATTAACTTCCGCAATAGATCAGTAATCATCCTTCTATTAAACTTGAATAATATTTTTATAGCAAACTCCGTTCCCCCCCCCCTTCAATATTTGTGGTGCCTAACATTGCAGTTTTCAAATAGAACTTGTCCAAGTTTTGTATTTCCAACGTGCTCATAGCAAAGCTTATGAGTACAGCTTTAATTCAAGCCTATCCTTTTTCAAATCCGTTAAAAACTCAGTCAGTTACAATCAATCCAAGTTCAAATCCAAATGACCGTTTTCCATCACTATCCATCAATCCGTTCCAGAACCCCAAAAGCTCAACAGCTCCAACGGTTCAAATTCCAGCCACTCAGAGAAGCTCCAGCCTATCAGTATGAACCCCCCCATTCCCTCCCTTATGAAGGCCCATTCAGATCCTTACAGTTCCCTTTAAAGCCCTCACGTGGTGCAGCTTGGCTCAGGAGAAAGCACAAATTTCCCTCCTCCAAGGCAGCCTGCCACTCTTGCCGCCAAATCGTGCAGTCATCGCAGACATCCGCTCCCTCCTTCACCCATATATACCCCCGGCCCACCCTCAGCGTTGCTCACTGATCTCAAAGGCTAGAGGTTGCTACGACGGTCGTAGTGGAGATGTCCCCCAGGGTCCGCAGGTTGCCATGCCGGGCAAGGTAGCAGTTCGTTGGTAACTAGATTAATTTTTTTGAAAGTATTCTTTTGGACTTCAATTCTAAATTTATAGTTCTGAAACTTAAACTTAACTTCTAGATTTGAGAATGATTATGGATAGTTAACCGCCATCGGCATTTCTGGCCTAGAACGTCCATAACTTAAGGGTTTAAGGTCCCCTTCCTAAAAACCGGCTTTATTCTTATTTATGTTGAACACAGGTTCTTCTAAATAATCAAAATGGTGTAATCGTAGAGCTTAGACGTCCTTTGGGTTGTGTACCAGGTTAACCATTGAGGTAGTTTGATCTTAAGCAGTGGCTTTTGAAACATAACTTGTGGCTATTTTACTAATGTAAGGTGCATTCTGTAACTTAGAGAGTCCGGTGACTCAAAACAACTTTTTCTAATCGAAATTTTTGTAGTGTATGAACTTTTAACTTGTTCAAATTCGATTTTTAGTAGAGTAGCAAATGAAGGTAATTTGGCCGAAAACTGCATTTAATGATAGAAGTGTAAAACTTGGCACACTAAAAGTAGTAGGTAAGGGTAACATTTTAAGAGATGGAGCCACCGGCAATTCCTCCCAGGTGAGCAGGTATGACGTCATCAAAATGGCCGTCACAGAAAATGCTATAAACTTCATTATCTCCCGAACCGCTCAACGGATTTTAATGTTTTTGGTATCAAATGAAAGTTCTTTTTATAAGGGAAAAAAGACCAAGAATGACAATTTGTCGAAAAAAATGCTCTTTTTAAGTTGTAAGCGGTTTGTTTCAACATTAAGCACTTTTCGTAACTTTATTTACGTTTTTCAAACGTAGGCCTACCAGTTTTTTTGTAATTTAACTGCAGAACAGATCAATTACTTAAAACATTCAAATACAAATTAAGAAAGTGCCTTTCTAAGATAAAGTACTTTTGTGAGGCTTACTAACAGTTTCCTTTGCAATTTTTGTGTAGCAATGTGTACCTTGGTCCACTTTTTTTCACCCACACACATTTTTTCGGCAATCTTTTTTGCATTGACAAGTTAAAAAGTCTTGCACTGCTCATGAAACATCTTGCTGGGTTGTCCAAACAGGATATGTGTTCTGCAGAACCCTCCAGCCCTACTCTTCAGTGTCTGGTAACTTCAAGTGGCTTTTTAGCTGTCTCTATTTATGTCAGCAACTCCGCAGAATATGTAATCCTAGAGAATCAGCAGCTGGGGAGCATTCTCCATTGTTATATTGTGGGTTGTAAGAGCATGTATGGCTTCCTTTACTGTCTGACACCGACTGGTAAAACAGTAGCACATAATGAAGTATTATTGTAATAGACAGAATACATGACAAGTCTTCCTGAGAATTGGACAAAAACTCGTAGGTTATGCTTCAGTTAATTGTGGTCAATCCACATTCCACGTCATAGTCCTTCCATGACTCGCAAAACAGGATATGTCACACCTTGAGAATGCATGAAGCCACATAAAGCTACAGACTTCTTCTCACTCAGACTTTGGGTGGTTTCATGTATGGTTATGACTCGGAATTGTTTTCCAGCCCAAAAATGAACTCTTATTGCGTGAAGACCTTCCTTCTGTAATTCATGGAAAACTCCGATGGCCAGCGCCACAATTCTGTGTCAACTGTCCTAATACAGATTGCAGCAGTCTACAAGCAGATTACAAGCTTTTACATCACAAGCCAGACAAAAAATGTCATTTTTGTTTTCAGAATTCTTGAAGAACTGTTCCCACGTCTTTGGCAAAATATTTCTGGCCCTAACTTCCGTCGTTCTCCTAAACTTTGGCACACTCTAATTTATGATTGTATTACTACTATTATTACTACTATTGTAATAAACGTCCCACACAGTATCAATTATTGCAGTATTTAAGTTATTTAAATAAATAAGGATGCAAACCTATTACGTTGCCTTTTGGACTTCGATGTCGGACTGCCTGAGCGGGCCAAAGGCTGAAGTCTGACCGCTAAGCCATACTGACATGGCCAATTCCCTGCTCAGGCTGTCTGACTTTTTAAGTCCAAAAGGCAACGTGAATAGGTTTGTATTCGTACTTGGCTTTCCGTCCTATTTAACCTTTAATTTTACGCTTTATTGTGTTTTTCTTTCGATTTCATTTGGTGTGTGGTGCACAAACAAGCAGTCCCTGCAGTGGCGATTGGAAAGTGTATGTTTACACACATATTTGCGCTTGTTAAATGCTGCCTTTAAATAAAAAAAAAAAAGGCCGTGCCAGTATGGCTTACTGTAGGACTTCAGCCTTTTATTTCAAAGGTTCAATTTCCACTCGGGCAGTCTGACATTTAAGCCCAAAAGGCAACGTAAATACTTTTGCATCAGTGTTTATTTACCACTAATCGAGCCAATTTGCGCTTCCATCTTGTTTATTACTTCGCAAATGTTTTTTAGTCCTAGGCTCGACAGCTGGCCCATTGTAAATGATTGCTGGTAAAGAAAATTCAGATGCTGTTGCATCAGAGGACATACTAGGATTTTTAATGAATGTCGCTGGTTCCTCAGGGTCATCTGGACAGTGCACAAAACTCATCATTGTCAATATCTATATCATTACTGCATCAGCTTCTGTGGTATTTCCAATAGAGTTACAAGAGAAGAATTGTTTCCATGTAGCATATGGCTGTCTGCTGAAAGCGAGGGTGTGTATGGATGGTTTTCATTACAGAAGAAAGCTTCCATACCCATGTTTTGTGTACTGCTTATGACCAATAACTTTAAAAACAAGTCGAGATCTTTTTTTTAGAGACTTCACTAACATAGAAGACTTATTACTGACTTTTTTCGTTTGGCAAGCTTTTCAACAAACTCCTTATACTGTAATTTTCCGGATTATTCAATAGTCATTAAAGTATCAACAGATTCATCAGAAAAAGCCATATTTTCCAAAGGAAACATTTGCTTTCTTTCGTCCAAAAACGGGTTCCCTATAGTCATCATAACTTCAAGCAGTGAGTTGTTTGTCAATCAACTTCTGAAAGTATGGAGATTGTTCATGATGTAACTTCTTTGCATTGCAGTTCGTGCCACTTTTGTAAACTGTGTTAAAGGTTGTGAGACTTCAGGCCCACTTATTATCCATCTTCGCAATACTGAAGGATCTCTTAGTAACCCGACAGCTTCGTCTTCTTCCGTAACAATCGCATTATCTTTGTACTTGGGCTTGATCTAGCCCTATGGCTGAAAAAGGTTTACTGCCTTTGTGTACCATAAAATTCAGTTTCTGGTATTGCTTATGAAGCTGTGGATGTAGGGTTTGCAAGTTGCTAAATCTTTAACATAAACTGGAAACCATCTGGCGTAGTTAGATTGATCCATAAAGGAAAACCACGGAATCAACTTGAGTGATTTTATTATGTTAATTATAGCTTCAACTATGGTGTGCTCCAACAAACTTCAGCAACTTTAAAATCTAAACATGTACTTTAGTAGTTGAATGAGGTAATTTCTCCTGCCTCCTTTTTCCTCCATTCCTGGAAAGTTTGGTCATTGTATAGTGGAAGGTAGAAACTCTACGTCAAACGCAACTCTCATTAACTGATATAAATATACCGCAGTGATCTGGTGTGCTAACTTTGTTTTTTAAATACTATCAACTTTGATGCTAACCTACCTGACGTTGCAACACATCCACTGACAATGCATGGGGCGATCCGCTGCAATCAAGTACAACCAAGTACTTTCTAGCAGTTTTTCGAAAATCTTGTTCTATATGCAATTAGCCAAACGTAATCATGCACTTTTCTTCTCTGAATTCAGCAGGCCAAACGCATTACTAAAAATTTTAAATGTATATTTCAGAAATGTAATTAAAAGTTATGAAAAGTGCTTAATTTTAAAATAAACAGCTTACAACCGAAAAAGAACATTTTTTTCGACAAATTGTCATTCTTGGTCTTTTTTTCCCTAATAAAAAGAGCTTTCATTTGATACCAAAAAAATGAAAATTCGATGAACGATTTGGGAGTTAACGAAGTTTGTAGATTTTGCTGTGGCGGCCATTTTGATGACGTCATAACTACTCTCCAGGGAGGAAAGTTCAAAGTTTCAAAGCTTTCAAAGAATATTTTGTAACATACAGTGTTCAAATGTAGTGTAAAAAGTTAACATGTCTTATTAAAAAAACCTAGCGTGGTTTTAAACGACAGTATGACTTCGTGTAGATTTAATTGTATGAGTAAATAACTAAAAACCCATTTATATTTAACTCCAAGCCTCCATCGTGGTGAGACATCCATTGATGATCAATGAATGCGAAATTAACAGGGTGTGTATGTTTTCCTAGGTAAAAGAAACCATTTTTTGCTGGCCGGACCGGAGGGCGGCTAAATGGTCGTTTTAGTTAGGCAATAAAAACCAATTTCAACCATGTACCCTGGTAAATTGAGGTTTTTACTAACTTTATATTCTCTTTCCAGCGTTACTTTTTCAGAAACTTGGGTGCCATACTTACTTTTGCACTTGTTGGGACAACGATCTCTTGCCTAGTTACTAGGTGAGTACACACAGTAGACAAGTTCATTTCTGTGTTATGTACTCTCGTTGATCACATTGCCGTTTGCTAGTTGCGTTGATTGAGGACAGTGAGGCCTAGACGTTAATGGATATCATCTATGTAGTTAAGAGTAATTGAAGGGAGTGTGCTTCAGTAGCATTGTATTGCTGTTGCTGCAGTTTACTCTGTTAGGTTTAATTTTTTATCCCTTTAGGAATGGGTTCACCCAAACGTGTCCACTGTAAAAATATTTGTTTTAAATAAACGGCACTTTTACTGGTCCGATTGAAAACTTGTAGCGGTGCTTTAGCAACGTTGCCCTGTCCTGGTGATGCAGTTTGGGAGTTTAAGTTACTTTCATACTGTAGTTGACTTCTAGATGCAAGCATAGCATGTACTAACTATTCATTAAGAAATTGAGCGTCTAGCCTGGGCTAAGTAATTAAGTCTAGGTAAAAATGCTGCTACCACGGTGGGTGTCATGTTCTAATTAAATCAACTTTGTCAATAACTAGCCTAACTCTAACTAGTTAATCAAATTAATCGTCGAGAAATCAATTACATATTTCTATATGCTGACGATAATGTTCATTAACTGGAATTTCAGCATTCTCCTTCAACTGTGCTGTTACTCTAGAGGGTTAAAGTGATTGAGCCGCCAGTATCTCTGCCCAGTGCGCACCTTTTCTGTGCACCCCTCCATACATGGCGGATGCTACGACAGCTGAGGTGCTTGTAACATCCCCGACATCCTGGTTGACATTGGCTAATTTGTTACTACTCTATTTTCGACTTTGGCGATAAGTAGCACAGCATTGGTTACAGTCCCGGCATGGGGAATGAAGCATCTTTGTTCTACCTATAGGCCTAAGTAGCAGTAAATACCTGGTCTGCGCTGCCACCATCGGTGGATACAGTTTTATGAACGGGGGGGTTAGCGAACGCATTGAAGTTTAAAACTCTTGGTTCTTACTATCTGCAAAATACTTACCTTCAGTACTCACGCTAAATTCGCTTAATTTGGCTTTTCCCATGCTCAAACGAATAATTTTCTTAAATTTTTGAATTTTCCGCCTATTGCCCGTTTTCCCCGCCAGGCGCGCTGCGCAGTATACCTGCTGCAGCTGCCTGCCTCCCGTGGGGAAAACCCCATTCGCTTTTGAGCACGCGTCGATATAGGTCGAGCGTGTGGTTATTCCCATTCAAACATGGCGGAAAACGATCAATTTGTGATAGAAACAGGCAATGAAGAGGTGGATAATGTTAATGAACTTTTGAAGAACGGAGTTTTCCCATCATGTACTTGCCAGAAGACACCGAAGGATCTACACCCACTTTGCAGGAGGTGCCGTGGGTGCAACTTCGTGGATAATCTGTGCGATATTTGTGAACTTCACAAGGAGGCGACCGTCAAAAAGATTTTGTATACCTGGCGCCACTCGGACCAGAAAAAGGCGCAAAACAAAAAGATGGAAAAAGAGGCAGCCCTACGGAAATCGAGCCTAGGCGATCGGTTAGCAGGCATGAGCAAAGACCCGGAGGCGCCCATTTTTATGAAAGAACTAGCCAGTGTCGGATCGGAATCGACGGCCGATTTCGACGGTTTTGATGATAACGAGCAGTCAGTTTACCCGGAGGGTTCGTTAGGATCGATGTTGACGGCAGCCAGGGAGACGGCCCTGTCCGTAGTCGAGTCTAGATCAGCTAAGCTGGAAAATAACGTCACAAGCAACGTGAGCGCTAAAGTGATCGGACACGTGGATGCAAAGTTAGGTGAGATGAAAAACGAGATTCAAGGCCAAATTACAGGATTAATCGCAAGTGTTCAGGCGTTGATTGCGGGAAATGCGGGGCGGCAATCAACGGGAGCGTCATCGAAAACCGGATCGTTAGTGCAGCTCAAAAACGATCTATCGGTGCATGGTGAATCGGACGTAACAAAGAGTTCGCCGAGAGCCACAACAAAGAGTTCGCCGGCGATCATGGAAAAGGCGGCAAAAGAGAAAAAGGAGGAAGGTAAACAGAAAGCGTCTCGCAGTTCACACAAAGAAAGAAGCAGCGAGAATAACGGCAAACTTACTGGGAAAGATGAGGTAAGCAAGGTGGAGATTTCTAAGAAAGGAAAAGGTGCGGGGAAGCACTCAAAGCAATTGCGATCCCCGTCCGCTCCCGAGAAAGGGGCAGGCGGACGGGAAAAAGAGTCGCACAGTGGCAAGGTCGCCCTGCCCGCACCCGAGAAAAGGGTTAGCGGGAGGGCAGAAGGCCTGTCTGCTACGCAGAGAAGCGGCGATCAGGGGCCGCGTTCTCTCGCTCATTCCACAGTGGACGTTCGGGCGACCAGTTCGCCGGCGATTCGCCACAGTTCGCAAGAGGCGGACGGATCGCCAGCGGTGCGCAGTGCGCCGGCGGTGCGCCACAGTTCTCAAGGGGTTGGAGGTTCGCCGGTGGCACACGGTTCGCAGCGTCGCTGCACATCGCCGCTTCGGGGTTCGCAGCGAATTTTCGGCATGCAAACATCGCCAGTGACGGTAGTTGCTCCTTTTCAGGGTGTTTCTGTGGGGTCTGGTGAACGTGACCATTCAGAGGCCTATGACGGCTACAGTGGCGATCGGCGTGACGGTGATGATGTCGGCTCGCAGGACGAGGAGTCGTATGACGAACAGTACGAAGACCATTGTGATGTTTATACACAAAACAGAGGAGAAAAAAGGAACCGGGTTCATTTCCCTCAGGATCCACCTGTTAAATACAGGAAGGCGCAGTATAACGAGGAGGATATTTTTAGAGAAAGCAGGACCTTCGGAGAAGAACAGTTCAGACAAGAACAACGATGGAACGAGGAAGTGTCGCGGTACACAAGTCATCCCGAATCGACGGATCACGATGACCCTTTCGAAGAAGGTCCGGGCTTGATTAATTGGAAGAGCTTCGCAGGGTTCACCTTCAAGTACCTAAAAGAGTCACCTTTCTGTAAGCAAGCCACACCGAAAGAAGTAAACCCGGAGGACCCGCCAATGGAGACCCTAGCAAACGTGGGGAGTGCGAGGGCAGAACCAGTACACCTGCCTCAGTCGGCGGTAGCTTTCAGACAGCTCCTAAATAACGAATCCTTAACGAGGAAAGATGGACAGCCGATCTCGATCTCGAAGCCACTCCCCCCCCCCCACGACCCCAAGTTCGCAAAGATGTTCTTCACGGCCGCGGGGAGGAGGGCGCCCCCGAAAAAGAGGTACAAGACTTTTCCTGAGGCAGAGTACTTCACGGAGCGCATGGATCTGGAACTGGATTCCACACTCAAGACCCCAGCATTCATCCGGACGCCAATTCAACATCACGATAACGACGAGGCGCTCCTGAGGTGCAGCATACGGGCAAATTCACACGCGGAACTCGCGTATTCAGCTTCAGTGGCGGCGATTAAATCTTTAGTAGAAGAGAAACCTGAACTCAAGGAAAACCAGACAATTCGTGAATGCCTTCACATCATGAAAAGGGCGTCTTCCTTCCAGCAAGACAGCCTTAATTGGTCTTCACGGTTGCTACTAAACACGGTTTTCCGGAAGAGGGACGCGCTCCTGGAATCAGCCCCCTCCATTCCGTCTGACATAGCGGGACAGCTGCGGTTACTGCCAATCCACGGAGCGACTGAAGTGTTTGATGGCAAGCTTCTTCTCCTGGCACCAGAGTTAAAGGAGAAAACCAAGCCGGCATCTTCATTTAACCTGCCATCGAGGGGTCTACGAGGGAGAGCGAGACCCATGATGCGAGGGTACCGACCATTCCCTTTCCTAGGATCAAGTGGAGGATCACAGGAAGGACGAGGCCGAGGCGGCAGAGGTGAAAAGAAGATAGAATCACAGCCCTTTCGTGAAACAGCCCCGGCCCAGCCTAGGGGAAGGGGCAGAGTCCAACAGCGGGGAAGGAGTCAAAGTCGAGGAAGAGGGCGTAGACCAGGCAATAGGTACTGACGCGAAGGGGAAGTTTTTCCCCATTCACCGACAGGTGGGGGGAAGACTCTCGAAACACCTAGTAGAATGGAGGAAGGTGACCTCGGATCCCTTCATACTGAATACACTGGAAAATGGATACTACCCCCCCTTTTCTTCAATGCCAGCGCTGTCAACAGTTCCCCCCGAATGGACGGAACAAAACAAACAAGCACCGGGATTACAAGACGAAATAGAGATACTTTTAAAGAAAGGAGCGTTGGAGTTGGCCCCATTAAACACGAAAGGTTTCTGGAGCCCAGCAAGAGTGATTCCGAAGAAAGGGGGGGGCACTCGCCTAATTTTCAACTTGAGACGGCTAAACGGTCACATCCGCAAGGAACGTTTCAAGATGGAGTCGATCGGGAAGATCAGGGATGCTCTACAGGAAGGAGAATACACGGTTGCGGTGGATCTCGAGGACGCCTACCTCCACGTCCCTCTACACAAAGAAGTGAGGCACCTGTTCAGGTTACAGCACGAAGGGGTGTCTTATCAGTTTACGACACTACCCTTCGGCCTGTCAACGGCCCCACAGGTGTTTACCAGAATTATGAAACCGGTACTGGCAGTCCTCCACCAAGAAGACATAAAGACACATGCCTACCTAGACGACTGGCTAATAAGGAATTTGTCGACGGTAGTCCTACGGTATCAACTGGAGAGATGCACAAGACTCTTCGAAAGATTGGGCCTGGGAATCAACGTCAAAAAATCCAGGTTTACCCCCCCTTCAAGTCTTCACCTTTTTGGGCGTAGAGTTCGACCTTTCGGAATGCAAAGTAAGGCCGTCCACAGAAAGAGTAGAAAAGACAGTCAAGTCGGTAACACAACTGCAACAAATGGCGCAAATATCCGCGAGGGATTTGGCTTCAGTCATCGGTATCCTGGACTCAAATGCAGCGTTAGTCCCCCTGGGCCAGTGGAGAGTGAAACCTATCCACTGGTTCAGGAAAGAAGAGTGGATCCCAAGGGTATCATGGTTGGATATCATACAGCTAAGAAACCTACCGGACATGGGATGGTGGACGAAGAAGGAACACCTACAGGCTGGCGTGCACCTGAAGGAACAGGACGCGGACACGCTCCTATTCACGGACGCTTCGTCGAGCAGTTGGGGGGCGCACTTAGGAGATTCCAAGATCTCAGGGAAGTGGAGTTCAACAGAACAGGCCTTTCACATAAACATCCTAGAACTAAGAGCCGTGAGGTTGGCGGTGAGTGCGTGGAGAGAGTCGCTGCAGGGAAGAAATGTGGGAGTTATGTCGGACAACACCACAACGGTGGCCTACATCAAGGACGGCGGAGGAACACACTCCAAGGACCTGATGGAGGAGACGTCCAGACTGATGGAAATCTGTGCCCAGGACTACATCAACCTGATCCCGAGACATATTCCGGGACGACAGAACGTCTGGGCGGACGAACTGTCAAGGGGGAACAAGATCCCGACGACAGAATGGCAACTGGATCCGGCCATCTGTGCTGCGCTTTTCGACAGGTGGGGGAAACCATGGGTGGACTTATTTGCAACAAAAGCCAACAAGCAACTACAGAACTACATTTCCCCATTCCCGGATCCGCAAGCCTGGGCGACGGATGCACTGGCCGTATCTTGGGAAGGAATGAGTGCATACGCCTTCCCCCCCTTCTGTCTGCTACAAGTAATAAACAAAATGAGGGAGGTTTTAGGGTCATTCATACTAGTAGCTCCGTACTGGCCGGCAGCCACATGGTTTCCGGACCTGATGGAGCTGAAGAGAGACGGTCCAATTACTCTGCCGTTGACAGAAAAATTTCTTTCACAACACAGAGGAACGACACTCCACCCATCACCCGAAATTCTACATCTTCAAGGGTGGTTACTCTGAAGGAGAATCTAACGGCAGATGGTTTCACTAAGGAAGTGGCAGATAGGCTCCTTCAATCCGTACGAAAATCGACGTCGAATATGTACGAGGGCCAGTGGCGGAGATGGTTCGCCTGGGCAAAGGAACATGGATGTGACCCGTGCAACCCATCTGTTTTCAAAATCACACAATTCCTCGAAGACCTCTTCAAGAAGGGCCTATCCCCGACCTCGATCAAAGGGTACAGGTCGGCCATAAACTCGGTTCTCACTTGCCTGGGGAGGTCGGACGTGGTTTCTCATCCAATCCTGTCTAAAATGATTTCGGCCTTTGAAAATGCCCGACCAAGGACTAAGAGAAGATTTGCGAGCTGGAGCTTGCCACTGGTGCTTACAAGTTTGGCACAACCACCGTACGAACCTCTCGCGTCAGCATCACTAACGATTCTGACCCAAAAGACAGTTTTCCTCGTCGCTCTAGCATCGGCGGCGAGACAGAGCGAGGTGGCAGCTTTTTCAAGGGAAGAAGGGAACATCACGTTTGCAAAGGACTGGTCCTCTGTTTCACTTTCTTTTACGGCGGAGTTCAGAGCAAAAAATCAGAGACCCGATAAAGCTCCAATACCGGTGGTGATTCACGCAATAGGACGCGGGAAACCAGGTCGGAGCGAGGAGAAGATGCAATGTCCAATCAGGGCGATAAAATATTACCTAGATAGGACAGACGCACTACTGCCCCCTAGAACACAAAGAAAAGGCAAACAACCTCTCTTCCTAGACGTAGACAAAGGAACGGGTGAAATACTGGACAAGTCAGTCACACCTTTCAAACTAAGCGGCTGGATCTGCCAAGTCATAAAAAGAGCGTATGAATTAAGTCCAGAACACGCAGATGTGCCAAAGGAGGTGAGGGCACACGAACTGAGAGCGCTATCAGCCTCGTGGGCCTTCGGCAGAGGAACGCCATTAGATGAGGTGGTGGCAGCATGCCAATGGAAAAGCAAAAATACCTTCATCAGGCACTATCTTCGAGAAACAGGCGGAGAAAGTGGCGCAGAAGTAGTAGCACAACACGTCGTCACTGGAGCTAAGAAGAGCCAGTAGGCGTCGAGAAGTGCACAGTGGAAACCAGGGAAGGAGCAGCTCCGGAGGCAAGACACCTCAGGAGACGGAAGCGGTGGACTGGGTCTCAGAAGAACCAGGCGCCAGCAGGCAAGACAAGAGATGAGAGGAAAGAAAATCAACTCAACGTTAAGGTGAGTGTGGGCCTGTGGTGATTAGGTCGTATGGTAAGGTCTTTCTCTGTGTTTTCCCCACCTCCGGTACGACAAAGTCAGCGTGAGTACTGAAGGTAAGTATTTTGCAGATAGTAAGAAACGAGAATTTTAACCTGTTAAAATTGGTTTTTACTATCATAAAAATACTTACCTTCAGTACTACCCGCCCGCCTCCCCGCTGAAGAACGAGAAAGGTTCGAAAGCGAATGGGGTTTTCCCCACGGGAGGCAGGCAGCTGCAGCAGGTATACTGCGCAGCGCGCCTGGCGGGGAAAACGGGCAACAGGCGGAAAATTCAAAAATTTAAGAAAATTATTTGTTTGAGCATGGGAAAAGCCAAATTAAGCGAATTTAGCGTGAGTACTGAAGGTAAGTATTTTTATGATAGTAAAAACCAATTTTAACAGGTTAAAATTCTCGTTTTTATTATTAACAACAATTTGAAAAATTTTACATTTAAGTTCACTAGCTTTCAAAAGGCTTTACATTAAAGCACCCACAACACAAACACAAAGAACACAAAGAACTTGGCTTAGTTCGACATTAGCAATTTCCAAGTAGAAAATAAAAGTTGTAGAGTTTCAGTCCAGAAAACTCCTCTAAATCATAACCGCATCCGCTAAGTTACAATTCAGGCCTGAAGTTATGTATTTAGCTCGGTCACTAAATCAAACCTCCCATCACAAAAAAGAACTGGGGAATCTGATATCCACCCCTGAAGTCTCTGTTTCCATAAAACTAAGTGATCTAGTGATCTTTTGATTATATTAAATTTATAATATAAACAAGAAAGAAGTTGGCTGTTAGGAAGGGAACCACCCTTATGTTATGGAAGGCAGGGGGCCAGAAATGCCGATGGCTTGCCAACCATAAGTTTCTTCAAGCTAGAAGTTAATTTAAGTTTAAAACTATAAATTTAGAATGATGGTCCTAAAGTTAAAGTTTTCAAAGCTAAACCAGTAAAATACGAACCACTACCAACTGCGCGGCATGGCAACCTTCGAACTGTGACATCTCCACTCCCGACCGGCGTGACCACCTCTAGCTTGAGTTCTGTGAGCTGTGCTAAGGATTGAGATCTGCTTGGGGTTTTTATGCTAGCGTGGAGGATTCAGCCAGACCAAGCGCGTACGTCAAATAGAGCTGCGCCCTCCTGATTGGCTGAGGGCCAGGAAAACAGTGGAAAGTGGGATGAGCTGGCGGTGTGACAAACGGTTTGTTTGGAGCAGCTTTGAAGGATACAAAAATGTAGGTGCTTTTCAAGTTTTACTGGATTAATAAAGTGAAAAGCCTTATACTTTCAACTGTTTTGCTGACAATTAATAGAAGGATGCTCAGATCTTTTGGTACTATTAAGTAAAGGAAAGCTAGATGGTTTGCTTTGGGAATGGTGGTCGAAGTTGGAGTTTGGAAGGAGAATTAAACAAAATAATTACAACGAAAATTCGTATCCCGTAAAATTGCAGTAAAATAAAAGTCGCTAGGCATTGGTAGTGTTTACAGGGCAATTAATATAAATAAAAGATTAAATAATCAAGCTTAGTAAGAATGCTATAACGCATTAGTTAAGTTTGAACTATTTCCAGGAGCAGATAATCAAAGTTTGATGTAGATGGACATTTTTCATAACATTTGTGATCATTCAAATACAAATAAATATCGTCTAGGTGTCTGTATCCAACATGTATTTGAGGCTAAGTGTCGATTGACAGCCCCTCCTATTAACGCAACTAAGCTAGTGTTTTTAGGCTTTTTGCCTGAAAAGAATGACAAGAAATAAATACATATGTACAGGGTTTTGAAAATAACAGCGACTGGAAGTTGCGAGCACTATGGCCCAGTTTGGAAGGTTTGTCTAACAGCTGTAGAGAAAGAACCAGATGGAATTTTTGAGTTCTGTTTCCACTCAAATAAAGCTTGGATGTAGGACTATTAAACCGTGAAACCAGTGGTCGATTTGGTCCATTATTTCCGGAGATATGCCTTCAAGAAAACCGAGGTATGTTGGAGGGGGGGGGGGGACCTGAAGTGAGGACTTCAAGGAAAAAAAGTGTGTTCGTTGAAAACGATGTTCTTCCCCGAGGTTTTTGATCTTTAGAGTCCGGGTATCTTCTCCAATCCGGCTGTAAGGCTACCAGCCCTTTACAGGCTACCCTTGGCGGGAGATTCAATTTAGGGTTCCAAATTGAAGCTAAAACAGAAAGGTTAGTGCACACAAGACATGGAAACTGTTATGTAACCACTTGTCACATTACCAACGACATATGCACTTTGATACCTTAAAGTCCCTTGCAGAGCGTGGTTCAATCCCAACGGCCTCTCACGCCCACTTATAAGCCTACTTGATCTTATGGTTAAAGGGACCTGCGCCTAAGTTGCCAACCATGCACACGAGTACAGTTAGAGGTCCTAGATCTTTTTAGGGAAAGGAGTTGCATAGACTATACTTCCTTGTTGGTGAGTAGGTGTTCTGGAGTAAGAAGTACGTGGGTTTTACAGGATCCAACTCCATTTTATTCTGTCACTTCATGCGGAAAGGAAGGGAAAAACTGTTCGGTCCGGAACAGTCGTCTAGCTCACTCTAGTTGTTAAGAGTTGATCCAGTCTGGCCAAGCTTAGCTCAATAGGGTGCTACATGACGTCGGACTCGTAAAACTCCGGTCTTACTGCGGAACTCCCAGCTATGTCTGAGGCAGTGTAGTCCGACGGATTTTCAGAGTGTAGAAGATGAACTGACGAACCCAAAGGGTGAAGGGGTCAATTGCGTTCGACGTCTATTGACTGAAGCTGCTAGTCAACAAGAGAGGCGAATGCCGCTCCATTTCTGTCCATCTTAGTATGACGGAAAAAGGACGACCATTACTTAGTGAACGGTAAACTGTCGACCATCTTCGAGCAAGAAGGAACCAGAAGATTCAAGAAGATAAAAAAACCTAACAAAGAGAGTGAGCAACAGCGCCGTGCTCCGACCGACAGTGTTGAGATGGGTTTACAACTGTTTAACAACAATGCTTCGGAAGTTCTGTTCCACTCTATACAAATAAAAACGTAAGTAATCTACTGCTGCTTAGTTTCGTATACAATACAAAAGTGTGCTAGACAACGTATCAACTGCGTGCATTGTTTTTACAAGTAGTGTTACAATTTTCCCGGCCGAGGGTTTAGCACTTAGAGTTGACATTACAGTGAGTACGAAATTACTAGTTAATTAAAACTAGAGGAAAACTAAGCAGGAGCCAAGTAAATTTGTGTCTCGAAGCGGCAGCTATGTCAGAAGGACGTAGGGAGAGGGAGCAATTTTTAAGGGAAGTGGAACAATCATGGGAAATCCCTAACAGAAACAACAAGACTGCCAAGCCATGTAGCAAATAATGCACAATAAGTCCATATTAATGCATTACTATTTGGATGAGAAATCCATCCCCTGTTTTCCATTCATTTTATCCAAAATGAGATTGTGAGTTTTTGGGTACTTATTCCTATCCCTGGATCCTTTTCCAAATAAAAATTATTACACTGTTTACAAAAATATTAACTTATGTGTTTTTAGGGGACTGACGTTTTTGTGGCTTAGAAAATATTTAAGTAAAATTCCAAAGTTACAAGTTAGGAAGAACATTAATTTTGCAACAATTAACTTGATGCTGTCCATGCTGCTTTGTGCAGGAATATTGTACAAGCAAGAAGAAAATTAGGCAAAAGGCATTTAAAAAAAAAAACCTATATTTTGGGGGAGTTAAAATTGGTTTCTATCGTCTAATACGAAAATTTATACTACCTGTAAATTAAATTGCATTCAGTTCCTGAGTGCTCTTTATGATTTGAGGTTTTTCGCTCTCCTGATCCGGCCAGTGCGCAACCCCACTGCGCATGCGTCACCATGCGCAGTCCCGTAAAAGCAGACAGCTCGCCCCTGCCGGCCATCTCTTTTCCTCTCGATATGTCAACCATGATGGTGGCTCAAGAGGGGAGGTAGGGTGGGTATTTGCTGGTAGTATAAATTTTCGTATTAGACGATAGAAACCAATGTTAACTCCCTCAAAATTTAGGTTTCTAATCGTCGGTAGAAAATTTTTACTACCTGTAAATTAAATTGCATTTACAGTCAGACCTTGTCAGTATAGGTGGCCGGCACCATCATGGCGAGTTACCCGGGTTGCGGACTGGTTCCCCAAAAAGTTTAACAAAACTTCACACTTTATTGAAAAATATATACCAGAAACAGGAATTTAGATCACTTTCGTAGGATTTGGTGGCCCTGAAAAGGGCAGTTTGTGAATGATTGGTCTTGCTTCCGTCTTCTGGAAGTCGGGAACGGGAAGGTCTTGCTTCCATCTTCTGGAGGTCTTCGTTTCTGTTTTAGTGCTTAAGGGGGTTGGACTATGCATCTGGCTGTTACGATTGATCCCAGACGATATAGCCCATCTTCCTGTCTTGACATGTCTCTGAGATAATGACTTGTGAAGACAGTTTGGCTTCTCCATGATGTGGCTTGTAGAATTTCAGCGATAGAGACTTGGTTGTGAAAAGCCCATGAAGTTGAAAGTGCCCGGAGTTCATGTGCAGTTGCTTTGATGTTGCTGTCGGTACAGCTGATGTTCGCATCGTCGTATGCCCTGTTGATGACAGTTTTGATCCAATTGGCGATCATTGCAGCAGATGTTACATTTGTTCCTTTGGTGAAGGGAAGAAAGAGTTGAGTGCGACCTCTTCGACATTCGTGGTCACTTGTGCGTTTAATGTAGTATCGTAATGCACGGACGGGACATAGTTCGCTCAGGTTCATCATCGTAGATGTTTGTGAGAGCCGGGATGATGATGGGTTTAGATGGTTCACATGGTTTCTGAGTTTTGGCTCGAAAGTCAGGTCGGGGCCTCAGATGGATGAATTTGCTCTTGTCGAAAAAGAAGCAGTGAGCAGGGTCGTTCGATAGTGCTTGCATTTCGCTGCTGTGGAGGCTTGCTGCCAGAGATGTGAGAAAAACTGTCTTTCTTGTGAGGTGGTTGATGTGACAGGTTTGGATGGGTTCGTATGGATCTTTGGTGAGAGTCCAAGACCAGGGGGAGGTCCCATTTCGGGAATTCATGATGGATTGATGGTCTTTATATTTCGAAGGATTTTAAAAGAGATGTAATGCGGTAATCTTCGATGACGTGTCAGTTTCCGGCAGCCTTGAAGAGAGTGTTTAGGGCGGAGCGGTAGACCAAAATGGTTGAGCCTTTTAGCTTGTCCTTGAAGAGATCACTGAAGAAAACTAGGTCTTGAATGGGGGACTGATTGGATTAACCTTTTTCCTCTTACACCAATGAAACCGTCGTTGCCAGTGGCTGTTATACATTTTGTTGGTGGAGTCCCGTAGGGCTTTGCTAGCGATGCGAGTGGCTTGTTCTTCAAAAATTCCTGCCTCCATGATGAGCTGAATGATAGTAGCCACCCGTGCAGATGTAAGGTGCTGGAACTTGGCTCCCTTCTGTTCGGTTAAGAGATCCGGAGGGTTTGGTAGTTCTCTTGGTGCGTCTATGAGAAGGTTGAGTAGGCGAGGAAACCGGGGGGCTGCCGGCCAGTTCGGTGCGACGAGGAGAATAATCCTTGGATTTGTTCGATTTTCGTCAGAACGGTAGGGAGAAGCTTGAATGGCGGGAACAGGTAAGCGTAGAGGTTGTCCCATGGAAAGGTCAGAGCATCCACTGCACAAGCCAGTTCGTCCGGAATTGGGCACACGAATTGGGGAAGTTTGGCATTGTGCCTCGTGGCGAAGAGGTCGATCATGGGTTTCCCCCAGATGATGATGAAGAGATTCGCAAATTGATGTTTTGAGGGACCATTCTCCTGATGGCGGTTTCTTCCGAGATAATGCATCTGCTATCACGTTGCGGTTGCCCGGAATGTGGAGCGGTGGAGAGTTGTGTTGAGTTCCAAGCATAGGCTGAATATTTCGGAGGTGATCTGATGAAGGGTCAGAGAACGTGTTCCTCCTTCTCTCCATATGTAGGCGACTGCGGTGGTGTTGTCGGCTTGGGCTTGGACGATCTTGCCTGTTATAAGGTGACGGAAGTGGAGAAGAGCATTGTGGATTGCTTTCAGTTCGAGGATGTTGATGTGCTCGGTCGTGTTGGAAGGCCAGGTCCCTTTTACCTCTTTGTCCATTATGTGGGCTCCTCATCCTGTTTGGGATGCATCGGTTAGAAGATCGGGAGGAGGTTCGTGGAGAGGCATAGTCCTGGACAGGTTTGCGGCGTTCATCCACCAGTGAAGACGTTCCCATGGGAAGTGGGGGTCGGATGGCATCTGTATCTCTGATGATGGAAGGTGATTGCTCCAATGGTCGATGCGGAAGTGGTGGAGCGGCCGAGTCATCCAGCCCCCGTAGGGAAGTAGGTCGGCCATTGAATCCATTTTGCCTATGAGGGAGTTCCAGGATGTTAGAGAGTGAGTTGTGGACTGGAAAAAGGCGAGGCAGTGATCTAGTAGGTCGGTTTTCCTGTCTGTTGACGGTGTGACGGTGGCATTCGTAAGGTTGAACTCTACGCCGAGGAAGATGAAGGTTTGTGCAGGTTTGAGTCGTGATTTCTTCCAGTTGACTCCGAGACCTAGGCTGTGAAGGAGTCAAATGGTGAAGAGTGTCCTGCCGGAGTTGGTGGGGACAGATGTTGTTTAGGAGCCAGTCGTCGAGGAAGGTGTTGGCTCCTACTTGTTGACGATGAAGGTGACTCAGGATTGGCTAAATGACGAGAGTAAAGATGCGTGGAGCAGCGTTGAAGCCGAACGGAAGGGTTTGAAATTCGAAGATCTTCCCCTGGTAGATGAAGCGGAAGTAGTGGAGGTTTTTTTTTTGTGCAGGGGGATATGCAGGTATGCATCTTCGAGATCGATCGAGATTGTCCATTCTTGAGGTTTGAGGGAGAGGCGAATGGACTGAAGGGTCTCCATTTTGAAGTGGTCGTTGTTCATGTAGCGATTTAGCGGTTTCAGGTTGAAAATCATTCTCTCCCCAACGGATTTCTTCGGTCTCAGGAAGATGGAGCTGTAGAAGCCAGGTTTTGAATGGTCGGGGCAGAGGCGGATTGCATTTTTGGCCAGAAGGGCGGACACTTCTATGGAGAGAGCGGGTGAGGTCTTGGTTGTGAGCTCCCAAGGGGTGAATGCCATGGGTGGTTTTGAGTTGAAGGATGGTTGAAAGCCATGTGATACGATCGAAAGGATTGTTTTGTCGTTTATCTGATGCCATGCTGTTTTGAAGTGACTGATTCTGCCGCCTACGGGGAGAGCATGGGCATAGTCACTTGCGACGAAAGGATTTACGGCTAGAGGCGGAGGAGTACTTGCTGCGATTGTCGGGGGTGGAGGTCCTTCTGATCTTGTTGTAATTGCGTGGGTTGTTGTGGTTGTGCCCTCGAATGGACTGATCTTGACGGGGAGATGGTTTCCTCTTATCCCGGGACGTTTGGTTATTGGTCGCGGGGTGTAGAGGCGGTGGCCTGGAGTCAGAGGCGTGATCTTGAAATGGTTTCCGAAATGGTTGGTTGTTCGAAGGTTTGAACACTTTCTTAGGCTTACGAGAGATGTCTAAGTGAGGAGCGAGGGTTGGGATGCGGCCTCTGAAGAGAGTGTCCGTCTCGTGAAGAGGTTGGTTGCGGAGGACGTGTTTGGTGGATGTGTTCAGATTGGTCGTGGCGATGTCCCTTAGCAGGAGGGTGTAGTTGAACAGCGCCTTGGTGAACCAGTGAAATGAGTGATATGAAGCAAAGGACATTTTCTTGAAAAATTCAGATATGAGAAAATGAAGGTACTTGACGTTCTTTTGACTAGTTTCACGAGGGAGTCTCTCACAAAGTGCGTTGATAGCCGTGGCGAGGACGTCGGCTTGGGAGTTGCCGCGAAGGCCTAAGCGAAGTATCTTGTCGTTTTCGCGGAGCACGCTGTAGGAACCTCGGTGCGACGGGGAATGTAGAGGGCAGTGCCGAAATCCATCTTTGCTTCGGTTGAAAGAAATTCAGACTGTTGGTAAGTTTCAAACTGGCGCGGGTTGGCGGCGCTGTCGCCGGTTGCTCTGAAGAGCCAGGATTCACGTCCTGGACGAGGAGGTGGTGGGTCCTGGTCGAGTTCAAGAGGGTTGCCTTTGCCTAGGAGGGAGCCTCCAGTTCGAAGGAGCATTGTGAGCAAGGCCGTGGATTGACCAATCTTCGCTTGCTCACGTTTGTTCTTGTCTCGGAGGCCATAGCCGAATCCCGTTGAAAGACCCCTATTCTTCGGCTTGGGGGTGGAAGTGTCGGGTTTGTAGAGGTAGTCATCAGGGATGATGGCTTCAACTTCCTTGAAGGTTAAACAGAGGGATGGCGGTCGGGTTTTCGTCGGCTTGAAGGGAATCTTCGTAAGGGTCGAGTGGCGGTTGTACAAAGTTGACTCGATGCGGGAGTTGCTGGCCCAACGTGGAGGCTGAGTCGAGGTCGTCTTCAGTGTTGAAGATGTTGGATAAAAGTTGCTGAAGGTCAGCCGTGGAAATGTTAGGGCGATGTTTCTTTGAAGGCGGCTGGGCAGAAGGCTGATTCCGTTTGCGAGCGCCGACGGCAGATGATGCAACCCATTCGTGGACGTAGTGGCCTTTGAAGGAGGTTTCACCGTCGGTGCAGAAGGGCGGTTCTTGTAGGAAAATTCCTTGATGGCACGGTTCATGAGACGATGAATTTCCTGCGTGGACAAGGGTTCTGTTGCTGGTCTGAGATGCGAAGCTGATGATAATATCGAGGGGTTGGACATTATGTTGCTGTGGTACGAGAGATGCCGAGGTTGATGGAGGCTTCTGGGCGCAAGGTAATGGCGAAGCAGAATGATCTTGCGTGGTTAATGAGGTGGAGACGGCAGCACTACAATGCTGGGATCCGGTGGCAGTGGACTTGACGGTGAAGAATCCATAGTACACCGGTGAAAGTTACAATGACGGAGAATGCGGGCGGCGAACGGTCACGGTGATCGACGAAGGAGCAGCGAGTGACGAGCAGCTAGGGCGAACGACGAATGGCAAGGAAGATAGCGTCGTAGCTTGTGGATTAATGACAGGCGAACGACGAACGGGAAGGAAGATGGCGTCGTAGTTTGTGGCTTAATGACAGGCGAACGACGAACGGTAAGGAAGATGGCGTCGTAGCTTGTGGCTTGATGACATGCGAACGACGAACGATGAGTGTGAAGTTGAAGGCGAACGGGCAGCACACGGTGACCGCAGCAGGTGGCGTAGGAGTTCAGGCAAGTGTGCGAACGACGAATGGGCTTCGAATGGCGAACGACGAACGAAGAACGGGCGGTTGAAGTATGGCAGGCAGCATAACAAACGGCAGCAGGCGGCGTCGAAGTTCCACACAATAGTATGCGGATGACGAACGGGCTGCGAACGGCGAACGGAGAGTGGAGAGGAGAGCTTCTTCAGGCGACGTCTGCGACGAGAGCTTGAGGAAAAGAGATGGCCGCCAGGGGTGAGCTGTCTGCTTTTATAGGACTGCACATGGTGACGCATGCGCAGTGGGGTTGCGCACTGGCCGGATCAGGAGAGCGAAAAAACCTCGTCATAAAGAGCACTCAGGAACTGAATGCAATTTAATTTACAGGTAGTATAAATTTTCTACCGACGATTAGAAACCACTATTTTTGAGTAGAAAATTACTAAATTATGTTTTTGTATCATTTAACAAAAAATGAGGCCATCTACTGCTCTGGTAATATGTCCCTAGCTGTTCTGCCTTTCCTCAAGTCTAGCTTTTTGATTATCCTGGAAAACTGCGAGAAAATCCAACGGACGCATTTCGAAACACCTAAGCCTGCGATAGGGGTCGGAGCTTCGAAATACTATGGGTGCGCATAAAATGACCAGCTCTATTTCTTGTAAACAAGTACCACTAGAATGGTTTTAGGTGTTTTCAAAGCTAAACTAGTAAAATACGAACCACTACCAACTACCCAGTATGGCAACCTTCGAACCGTGACCTCTCCACTCCCGACCGGCGTGACCACCTCTAGCTTGAGATCTGTGAGCTGTGCTAAGGATTAAGAGCTGCTTGGGGTTTACAGAGAAACTTGGTTACAGAGAAATTTCTAAGTGCCTTGGATTACCTTTTTTAATAGCATTCTCCTTCTCAATGCTGTTCAATTCTAGAGAAAATAAATCTAAGATGTCCGTCCGGTTCGCTACCTACTGCGCAGGTCTACTGCGCAGGTAGTCTACTGCGCAGCCTCCTTCATATAAAAGTCGAAGCGGAGCGGTGACGCTCAACTTTTCTTCTCTAGCCACCACGCTGTTCACTTCACTCCATGAAACGTCTGTCAAGCCTCCGCTTCCTACGTTCACCCTCCGCTACCGCCTCCGCACTGCGATGCCTCGAACTAAGGGAAAGCCTAGGGATGATTCCTCCTCCCGTACTTATCGTTCCGCATCACCAGTCCACGTTCTGCCTGTTGCTGAGAACGTAGAAATTCTTGAGCTAACAGCGGAACAGGATTCTTTGCAGCCCCCTCCGAATCCCTTCCTTTCCTTTCCTTGCGACACTGCAACTACATCTCCCTTCCCATGTAGCCAGCCACCTCCAGCACGGGATTTACGTTCCATATCGGAAGTACTTAGTTGCACAAAGGAACGATATGCCTGCCTTAAACTTCAACTTAAAGCACGGTAGGTTGCGGCCAAGCTGGCCTCCTCCGTGAGTCCTCACTTGACGCCTCTGGACTTGTCCTCACGTTCCTCTCAACGTTCAGTACCTTAACGTCCCACAACCCTCCGTGCCACCGAACCACTTACATCGTCACAAGTACACTCCCTCATGGATTCCTCCCTCCGCACCTTCGAACGGCCTACACATCCTCCTGGTTGGACTCCGTTTTTAAACCACACTGCCCCTCTGTGGCGGCAGCAGGACCTTCCACCGCTCCTGCCATTCCGCCTCCGCTCCCCGCCCCATCAGCTCCCCTCCTCGTACCGCCACCTGATGCTTACGCAGGCTACGACCAGGATTCTTATTATTCACCGGTCCCATCCCTTTCCGGGCTGTAGCGGCGGACGCTACGACGGCTGAGGTGCTTGTAGCGCCCCCGACATCCTTGGTTGACGAGTATTTCTTAGCATCAGGTTTTGTGGTTTTGACGACTTTTTACGTTCAATAACACAGCATGGGCTACAGTCCCGGCTTGGGGGATGGAGCGTCAATGTCCTATTCTAGGCCTAACCTTAATGCTTCCGGTAATACACTGCCACCAACAGTGGATTAATTTAATTGCTTAAACGAAGTATAAAGCTAAAATGGGCTACATAATAATTTACACTTAAAAACAATTAATCGTACTAGGGAACAAACCTGAGGTTTAAAAACTCTTGGTTTTTATTTTAAAACATCAGAATAATAAAAATAACACTTTTACATTTAGTTCACTAGTTCAGCTTTTGAAAGTTTGGCAAAAACAAATAAATCAAGAATTTACAGTAGAAATTCACTTGGATACAAGAACAACGATGTTTGTTCTTAAAAACTTAATTTAGACAAGAAAAAGCATTTTTATCTTGGGTTCCTATCCAGGAATACCCAGCAAGCTGAACCGCGTCCGCTAAGTTACAACTATATTTGACAACTGTAGTTTTCAAGTCGTCCCACAGTTATTTTTCCTCGCGAGGATCAAACCGTCCCTTTGTTTACATTTGAAAAATGAACAAAGTAAGAAACTGGCTTTTTAGAAAGAGATGCCTACTCTAACATTATGGTGGTAAAGACCAGCAATGCCAATAAGGCTTACCAACCATAAAGACTCCAAGCTAGAGGTTAATTTAAGTTAGACTATAAATTTAGAATTGGGGGGATCCTAAAGATAAACTCCTAAAGTTAAACTAGTTACTTACAACCACTACCTTTTTGCCCGGCATGGCAATCCCGGACGTGACATCTCCACACCCGACCGGCGTGACCCTTCTAGCTTGAGAGATCTGTGAGCTGTGCTGACTGAGCTGGTCTGTTGGGGCTTTTTATGCTGGAGAGGGGGGGAAGCGCGGACGTCGAGGATAGCTGCGGGGGTCTGATTGGCTGAGGGCCTGGAGAACAATGGAAAGTGGGAGGAGAAGTCGGTATCGCAAAGGGTTTGGGTGCAGAGCCGTTTGAAGGAGTAGGGACATGTAAGATGGAAAAGACGGGCCTGTTTTGAGTTTTACTCAATTGAACATTGGGAAATAGGCCTTTACTTAGTATTATTGGCTACGGATTGAATATTTACATGTTTGCAACGTGAATAGGCTCTTGTTAAAGCTTAATACTTGGCTTTGGGTAATGCAGAGAGCATTACTATTAAATTTTATAAGCTTTAACTGGAAACTGCAGTGTTAAACACCACAACTAGTTTTGGCTGGGGGATTGAGCATTCGAAGTTTTTAAGCACAGTTTGACTTTCGGATTGCATGGAAACAGATCTTTTATAAATATCTTTTAGTTTTTAATAGTAGAGCAAGCTAGTAGCAACATTCGGATGGGTCAGTCAGGATTTGCAGAGATTTAAAACAAAACATATATACCCAAAAATTCGTGTCCGGTGATTGCCGATGTCTGTATATTTTTGACTAGTGGTAGCGATTTGGGGGCAAAAGATTATTATTAATAATGTATAAAAAGAATAAATATATTAGCTTAGAGAATGCCACAACGCATATAAGTTTGAGTAAAATAAATAATATCAAAGTTAAAGGACAGGCGACGATCGCTGTGGAAATTTTTCATAAACGTTGCTGCAGTTCAACACAATAAAGAATATCACACTCACAAAGTTGTCTGTAAACGAGCGCCACCGAAAAACGCCTGTTTTTCCAAAAATGAAATTTTTTTTTCTCGAGGCACCCAAATGCCTCGCCGAGGCATATCTGGCCGTTTTCGCAATAATGGTCCGAGTTCCACAAACTCTTCGACATTTAATAGCCTGTCAAAATACAAGACTCTTGGGGAAGCCCAAATCCGGACTTTCTTCCTTGAAGACCATTGAAACTACATTTGAAGATTGACCAAAACCAACTACATCGCACTTTCATCATGGCCGCCATTATAAAATTCTGTATTTCTGTATCTACATTTTATTCTTTTCTTTTAGGGCAAAAAGCCCAAACATATTAGCTTAGTGTATTGTATGAGGTTTGTACAGACAACCATTTTGAAGTGTGATATTTTTTATTGTGTTTGTCGGCCGCAATCCATATGGAAAATTTCCACAACGATCGAATTTTAACTTTAAACTTTTAAACGTTAAATGTTCTCTGTAACTTAATGCGTTATAGCATTCAACTAAGCTAATTTATTTAACCACATTTATACTTTATTTATATTCTTTTACCCCCAGAAACGCTACCATATGTCCAAACGTATAAACGCATTACGACCTGGCATTCTACCGGACACGAATTTTTCAGTGTATATATGTTTATTTTAGTTCTCCTCTGGACCTGACTGTGACCCACCGAAACCAACAAACAGCTTGATCTACTATTAAACACTAAAAGAATTCTTAAAAAGATCTGTTCAAACCAAATCCGAAAGTCAAACTGTGCAAAAACTTCGAATTACCCAATTTTGCCCCCCTCCCCAGCCAAAACTAGTTGTGGTGTTTAACACTACAGTTTACCGTTAAAGCTTGTTTAATTTAATAGTAATGGTCTAGACATTACCCAAAGCCAAGTAATAAGCTTTAACAAGAGCCTAATCACGTTGCAAACATGTAAATATTCAATCCGTAGCCAATAATACAAAGTAAAGGCCCATTTCCGAAAGTTCAATTGAGTGAAACTCAAAACAGGCCTATCTTTTTCCGTTTTACATGTTCCCACTCCTTCAAACGGCTCTGCACCCAGTCCCTTTGTTCAACCGACTTCTCCTCCCACTTTCCATTGTTCTCGAGGCCCTCGGCCAATCAGACCCCCGCAGCTATCCTCGACGTCCGCGCTTTCCCTCCTCTCCAGCATAAAACCCCAGCCCCAGAAAGCTCAGCACAGCACAGCTCACAGATCTCAAGCTAGAGACCGGTCACGCCAGTCGGGAGTGGAGACGCCATGTCCGGAGAATGCCATGCCGGGCACGATGGTGGTGGTTCTTATGTTATAGTTTAGCTTTTGAAAGTTCAGTTTAGGACCCCCATATTCTAAATTTTAGTTTAAAACTTAACTCAACTCTCTAGCTAGAGAATATTATGGTGGAGACGCCTGTAGCGGCATCTTAGGTTTCCTCTCCCCATAACGTCAGAGTGGTTCTCTTTCTAAAAACCAAATTTTTCCAGTTTACTTTAAATGGATTTTTAATTTAAACTAAATGACGGTTTGATCTTTGTGGAAGGCAAATTGAAACAAACTGATGCCTAAGTGTAAAATTGCCGGGCTTTTTATTACTTAGAACAGTTCTCGAGGGAACTAAGGGAGGTTGATCTTTTTGTGCTTGGAAAACTTAGAAACATAACTGTGGACGGTTGATCATGTTGAAACATACTGTCAGATAGACTTTAATCAGTTGCGGCTGTCAAGTCTTGCGGGTGTCTCCGGGAGCACTCATGATTTACTTTTTCTAATCTGAAAATTTAAAACCTTATTCAAACCAAGTGTGTTTGTCTGATTTTGTGAATTACCAGAGTGTATATTCAAACTTGCTACTTTATGTAAATGTAAACTTGTTGCCTATTTAAATAATTGGTATTCAAAAGCTTTCGAAGCAAACTATAATGTAAAAGTGTTTTCATTCTCTGTCGCAAAAATAAAACCAGGAGTTTTAAGCTTCAGTCGTTTGCTAGACTTGATTAATTGTATTTTAGTGTAAAATTAAATATGTAGCCCATTTTTAGATTTTAGCTAGTTAAACAGTTAAATCCACCGTTGGTGGCAGCGATACCGACAGTTTAAGGTTAGGCCCCTTTAATTAGGACCGGCGCTTCATCCCCCATGCTGGGACAGTGTCCATGCTGTGTTGTATAACGAAAAAAGTCGTCATAAACACCGTAGAAACCTCAAGCTGAAACTCCACGTACACCAGGGAAACCGGGGGCGTTACAAGCACCTAAGCCGTCGTAGCGTCCGCCGTTACAATGGTGGCAGCGGTGGGATGAACAGGTGCTGTTCCCGTCAAGCGTTTTCCCCCCTGCCATGCTACATGCCTAGAAGGATGCAAGCCACTTCCAACTAGATGTCTGTGGTCTAGCCAAACATGGCCACGAAGCAGATGCCTGTGACAAGCTAAAAAAGTCACGAAGCAGAAGTCTTACTAAAGTCAAAAAAGTACAACCCCCGCCGCAGCTCCAACAACTGCCGGCGCCAGGAAGCAGCCGCTGCCGCTTCCAGTAGACGTCCTCCCGTCAAGAGCCGTCTCAACCCCGACCGATGTTGTAGGAGAAGAGGCCCGCAAGGAAACCTACGCTCCGTACAGCCAAGCTGAGGATTTTGCGTGCACCACCGAAGTCCCGTGGATTTGACCGCCCGCCAGTGACGATCGACTCCCGTAAAAATCAGTGCCGAACTTCCCGTACTACGGTGGAACGGAAGGACAGACTGACCGTACAGCGATTGTACAATTGGGTAAGTGTACATGAGATATGCTTAGAGGCCGCCAAGCCGAGTGTTGTAGTTGATAGCATTTATGCAATTTAGCTATTCATATACCAGAGTGCTGGAGGTTTTAGAAGTGTATTTTTATGTGCAATCTTACTGGATTTGGGAGAGAAGTTTTTTTTAATAATTCGCTCTGCTCAAAAGTAACGTTAAATTTTAAGCGGCTGCTTTTAATTTTTGTTTCATTTATAAAGGCTTTATTTTGAAACCACGTTAACCATTAAGACTCAAAATGTCCGAAATGGAAGAATTAGATGAAATCATTCGTGATATCGCAAACAAGGACTTAAAGAAGGCCTGTTTGAACTTAGGCTTTACAGTCAGTGATTCTAGAGCAGAATCCCAACAAATCTTACGAGCAGCCCTCGAAGATGGCAAACTTGATTTAAGTGAACTTTCCGATGCACTAGCTAACGCTATTGAAAGGAGAGAAGCGGCTATTTTAGCCAAGAAAGAATTAGCCGCTAAAGAGAATGAACTGTTTTTAAAAGCAGAAGAATTAAAGTTAAGAGCACTCGAAGTTGCGGACGCAGACAAGCGCCGTGCTCATGAACTAGCTTTAAGGGACCAAGATGCCCAAATTAAAGACCGTGCCAGTGCTATGGAATTAGCTAAACTGGACAAGCAGCTAGAACTAGCGAAGCTAAATGCTGCTACGTTAAATCTTAACCCAGCTCCAAATGGAGCTAACGGTGCTTCCCCACCTCCCCCAAATCCAGTTGCAAAACATGGTAAAGTGGCCGACATAGTTCGACTGGTAAATAGGTGGACGCCCAATACTGACATTAACAGTTTTCTTAAGATTTTTGAACGAACTTTAACTAGTCAAAAGATTCCTAAAGACCAATGGGTCACGGCGTTGCAACCCCTCGTCGGTGAGGTCTTTATTAAAGTTTGTGATCAGCTAACTGACGCTGAAATGCAGGATTACGAAATAGTAAAAAACAAACTGCTTGCCCATTTTGTACAGACTAAAGAGTCTTTGCAAACGCAATTTCGTTCTCTCGAAAAAGGTGTAGAAATGCAATTCCAGGATTATGCATTTGAGTTAGAAACTCTTTTCACTCGTTGGGTAACTTTGGCTAAGGTTAACCGTGATTACGATAAACTCGTCAATCTTGTACTTTTGGAGCAATTTTATAAATCGTGTCCAACCCATCTCAGAAAATGGATCCCTGATCAAGTCAGATTAGGAACTCTGGCCGAAGCGGCCCAGCTTTGTGACGAGTTCACAACCCGCAATAAACAGATTGCTACCGAAGCTGCCACTCGTGCAGCCAAAACACAGCCCATAGCTGTAGCGTCGAACCAAGGTTCTAAACCTACTGGTCAACAGCGTGGTCACAACCGTAACCACAACACGACAGCTAATCCGGCCGGATCTGTCAGTGTGAACGCAGATAACCCTGGAGGGAACCCTGCCATAAACTTTAGTGCTAGTGAAAAAACTAACCTAAATCAAGATAGAGTTAGGCGCTGCTACGTGTGTGATTCTCCCCAACATTTTCGTAGTAAATGCCCCGAGCTTAACTCGAAACCCCAGCAAGTAAACGCATGTTTCCCAGTTGGGAAAACTGTCAGTAAAATTCTTAAGGCTAGTACTCTGTCCGGTAGCATAGGGAAAAATAAAATTAATATTTTATGCGACTCCGGAAGCACAGTTTCGCTAGTTAGCGCCAGGCTCGCCAGAAATTGGCCACGCTTAAAACGTAAGGTTAAATGTCAAACTGCCTTGTGTAAACAAGTGTTCACCTTAGATCAAGTAAATCTAAACCTAAGGTTAGATGATGGCACCGTGTTAAAAACTGTAGCGTGCATTACACCGGTCAACAATTCGTTCTACGATGTCGTTTTGGGCGTGACAGGATTAGAATCATTAACCAAACAGCGCAGACCAGTAATCGCCACGCCCCGGGATTTTTCTCCAGTGCCAGCCGAGGTGGCTACGCCCCCCGTCAGAAACGGCCCACGTCAATCAAAGAAACGTGGAAGCCCCCGTAATCAAACCAGCCCCGCGGGATTGGTCAAGCCCCAAACCCCCACAGTGCTTCCGCCTATCGTCGTTAAGTCCTCAAGCGCAGACGAAAGGGGTCTGCTGGAAACTTCAGAAGTCAACCCATTACGAGATAATGAGACCCAAGTTCCCTCCCTTGACCAATGGATGGACTGTCGCCATCTGTGCGGGCGTAAACAAACAACGAAAAATGCGTTGAACCTGCCTCCTACAGGCAATATAAAACGAAGTTTGTCAGCTAGTGATATAAACAAAAGTTTAGTCATGTCAGATAAACCCAAAGTTAGCGAGTTTAGCTTTGACGAATGGCTTAAGTTACGTGAGTTAACTTCCCCCAATCTTAAGTTGGAAACAAGTAATTTAAAGGTCGGCATTAAAAGTGTTCCCCCTATATGCTTTGATTTTTTCCCAGAGTTTGGTAAAGTAAAGTTGCCTGAATTTAATCTAATTTAAAGTCAGAGTGTTAAGCGCATAAAAACCTAAACGTAGTTTTTCCCAGTCCCATTTTTTGTTAAAAGTAGGACCGATGTTTTAGTGTGAATTCTATATCAGCCTAGGGTGGAAATAAATGCATTTATTATGGCTCTAGCACTGAATTGGTGTTTCCAATAAAACGAAGGTTAAATATCTAACCTAAAGTAATTTTTTTCTTGTTGCTAGTGAACCGGAAATTTAACAAAGTAAATTTCCCGTGCATGTTCTCTTTAAACAATGTGTAGTTTGTCGCTACAACCGTGGCTCCATCTAGGAGTAACCAAACCTAAAATAGTGTATTTGTTGAATTTTAAATCTTAAAACTTCAGAATCTACTGGACAAACCTGGAAAGCATCTAGTGATTGTTGCTGCATCAAGGCAGCATTTTCGTTAAACATTTATTTGTTAAACGTTTTGTTTCAGTACAAATTGACTGAAAATTATTTTTACCTGCATTTTTAATTTTGTCATTTTAGTCAGTTGGGAGCTCATCTTAAAGTAACTCCCAGTTAATTCCCGTTTTGGCCTTCACACCTAAATTTTAAGTGCCTATGCTTTACTCTTTTTGTCACTATCAACGTCTCCCTTTGTGGGAGAATATTGACAAAGATTGTAACGACACTAATTAAATATTCATTAGGAATATTCTACGGGAGCTGCAATCTGTCCCCGGTTGGCTCTTCTTTAAGTTTTACACGAAATGGTTTTCTTTATAAAAAAAACCGTCTGTCTCACCTCTGAGTGCGAAAGGTCAACTCTGTCGTTAAAAGGTTGTTAGTTTTTATCCACAAAACTTCCCAGTGTTGTATTATTATGTTTAAGTTATGGGTCTTATCTCAAAATCCTTCAGTGTCAAATTGTCTATGTAAACAAGTTGTTTGGTAACCTAAAACCATTCTAGTGGTATTAGTTGCTGTTAAATAGAGCCGGTGTTCTACCACGTGTTCACAGAATATTCTCTTCTAACCGCTATCGTAGCCTAGGTTGAGGGTGGACGGCAAGGTGTTTTTGGCCGTCACACAGAAAAAAAAGACGCGGCAATTGGACATAATCCGGACGTGTACGAACGATTAAGTGGCGGGACGCCTCATTTGACAGTATTCTTTTACAAAAACCCTAACTTTGTACGTTCACTTTAAAACTAGTGTGTTTCTCGATAACTGTTTTCTTTTGCCCCATTTTCAAATACTTGTACGATATTCCTGCACCCCGCAGTGCGGACAGTATTTAGTTAATGGCTGCAAAAACAGTAATTTTAAATTGTAACTTTTATTTTACTTAAAGTTTTCTGAGCCACAAAAACGTTGGTCCCCCAAAAATACAAAACGGTAAAGTCAACATTTATGTAAACAGTGTATTTTATTTCATGTCAATTTTGCTTAAATTTTGGCGGTCTTGTTTTCTGCATATCTTGTGTGCACTAACCCCTTTATAATAGCTTTTATTCCGAGTTCTCAGGAACCCCGAATAAAATCCGGCGTTTGGGGGCGTGTAAACGAGCGCCACCGAAAAACGCCTGTTTTTCCAAAAATGAAATTTTTTTTTCTCGAGGCACCCAAATGCCTCGCCGAGGCATATCTGGCCGTTTT